>NW_011626788.1:139637-166760 GCF_000204515.1 Acromyrmex echinatior | reverse complement strand
ATGTTTAAATAAGTCAATAAATAAAGTGTAGACATGTGTTGTATATATGTACACGCACACACGCGCGCGCGCGCGCACACGCATACATACGTATACGTGTGTGTATTTATGCTATTATATAATATATATGTATATATATATATATATATATACACATACATACATACGTACATATATATATATATATATGTGTGTATACGTATATATATATATATATGTGTGTATACGTATATATATATATATGTGTGTATACGTATATATATATATATGTGTGTATACGTATATATATATATATGTGTGTATACGTATATATATATATATATGTGTGTATACGTATATATATATATATGTACGTATGTATGTATGTGTATATATATATATATATGTGTGTATACGTATATATATATATATATGTACGTATGTATGTATGTGTATATATATATATATATATATACACATACATACATACGTACATACATATATATATATATACGTATACACACGTCATTATTGAGCTGGTCTATAGCCCACACAGCAAACTGATATCGAAGCGGATGGTCATTTGCTTTCAACTCCTGAGTCATCTGGATCTTGTAGGCGAATAATCCGAGGTCTTTGTGCAGTATTCTCCTCAGGCTGGTGCGACTAATGCTCAGTTGCTGCGATCGGCGTCGAGTTGAAGTCGTCGGATTCTGTCTCACACTTTGGGCCACAGCCTCAATATTCTCGGGTGTGCGCACTGTCCGAGCTCTGGGACCACTTCTGTCATCCACTAACATCCCTTTCTCACGAACTTTCCTCACCAATTTGCGTATAGCTCCTTCGGTGGGTGCTCTATCACGACCCATATTTCTTTTCAAAATTCGTACAGTTTCGGCGACACAGCACTGACTTTGAAAATAAGTTTTTAAAATTTCAAAACGCTCTTCAAGAGAAAACATGTTGTTTCGTGCCGCGGACGGTATGACTAATAAACTGTCAAAATTTCGGGTCTGTAGCTCGTTCGGTGTTGCCATACGACGAAATTCAAAAACGTACCAATAGATGGCCCACCCTGTATATATATATATTTGTTATTTTATATGCATCAATAATTTACTAAATAAAATGTATGTAAAAGACAGAACAGTGTAATTAAAATAATTATCTTCATTTGTATTCATATGTAAATAATATGGTATGTTTCTTCTTTAGGAAGAAATTATTTCAACAAAATTGAAATAACTAATATCATATTTATTTTATTATTTTTCCTCTCAAAAGAAAAAACTTTGACCAGGGCACGTTTATTGATATGGGCCTGAGTAGGTCGATAATTCAGATCATTTCTATGGTTCAGAGACGCACTTTTCATGACAGCGCCGCTGTCGGAATATCGCAGAACTAAAATACTGCTCAGTTTCATGGCTACACGTCAATTTCACTCGTAATATACAAACGAAATTTTTGTACACGCCTTTCTCTTATACTAAAACTCCTACCGCGTTTCTAAAAGCATAGGATTGTTCGTTTAGGTTTTCCGCAATTCGCCAGTTACTTTTCATGAACGTGCAAGATCTGAAACTCTTATATGCAACACATCACAATATGTAAGTCTTTAATTTTCTTTCGTTTTTCGTATTCAAATGTAGCTGGCGACTTGCGTTGTTGTCGATACTTTAATTATGAAGAAGGCTTTTTCAATCCATAAACACAGTTACGAGAAAGGCGTTTTTAAAGTTTAATGATAAAATAGGACACTCCAGCATCCCCTTAAGAGGAGAGCAGAGCACGGCGTTTTTCATCACATCCTCACGACCGGATTACCCGTTGCACAACGCGCACGTCGATTGTCGCCTGAGAAACAGTCGCTACGACAGGCAAAAGCGGAATTCGAGTTCATGACGCAGGAAATCTGTCAACCGTTAAAAAGCCAATGGGCTCATTACATATGATCCCTAAAAAAGGTCAATGGAGACCATGCAGCGATTACCGCCGTCTTAACGCGGTACTATTCCGGACTGATATCCAGTCGCCCATATTCTCTTATAGACTCCACGGATGTCGCATATTTTTAACGTTAGATCTTACGCGTATTTCCAGAGCCCTGTGACACCAAAAGACGTTCCTAAAACAACCATGATCACGTCATTTGGCTTATTTGAATTCAAAGTGATGACATTCGGCCTATGCAATGCAGCCCAATCGTTTCATAGGCTCATGGACACCGTCCTGAGAGACTTAGACTTCTCTTATGTCTACATCGATGACATATTGATAGTTTCCCGCAGCGCAGAAGAATTTAAGAACATTTTAAACATTTGAGACAGGTGTTTGAAACTTCGAAAATTCGACATCACGATCAACCTAAACAAATGCGTTTTTGGAGTCACAGAAGTTCGCTATCTAGGCTACCTCATCTCCAAATCTGGCACTCGACCTCTACCGGATCGTGCCTTAGTACTTCAAGAATTCCAGAGGCCGACAACGGTTACTGAGCTTCGTCAATTTTTAGGCATCATCAATTTTTATCGTCGATTCCTCAAAAATGCAGCAGCGATGCAGGCACTCTTGCACGCCCTCCTCACAGGATTCGAAAAGAACAAAGCCAGCATCGAGTGGTCACAAGAATCTGAAGGAGCTTTTCAAGATTGCAAATCAGCTTTGTCTAGTGCTACACTTCTTCATCACCCGAAGGAAGACGCTATCCTCGCACTGTCATGTAACGCTTCAGATATCGCAATGGGAGCCACTCTTGAGCAACTTAATAATCATCGCTGGGAGCCCCTAGGTTTCTTTTCTAAGAAATTCACTAAAACCCAACGAAATTATAGCACACCGGAAGCTACAAGATTTATAGCGGATTAAAATTTTTCTAACATTTAATCGAAGGCAAGAAGCTAGTAATCAAAACGGATCACAAACTCAAAATTTTCGTAGAAAAATTCTGCGAATACATGCGTCAGGTACGTTCATCACCGGCCGCACATCACGATCGGAGAAAAGTTTTTATCCACAAGACGTTATACTCTTGCACTCATGTTTTCGTAAGGATCGACTCTGTTAAGAAACCGTTACAATGTCCTTATGAAGGCCCCTATCAGATCCTAGAACGTCTGTCAGACTGAGACTTCGCGCTACTTATTAAAAACGAAAGAATAGTAGAACATCAAACGTTTGAAACCAGTTTTGAGGCTGCAGTAGAAGAAGCCCCTTCCAGCCACACATCATCGCAAACGGGAGATCCTTCACAAACGGCAGGCACGCAAAACAAGGAGCAACAGACAAAAGGGCAGCCTCAATCCATGGTCCCAACAACCATCTTTTTTTTGGTAACGGAGGGGAAATGCATACTCCGAGCCTTGGGGGAGAGCCTGGGGTTATGTGGGGCTTGCACCCACTAAAACTCCTCCGGGTGTCCTAATCGGGCCATAGCTGAGGGACTCCCAGGAACGCGTGCAGCATACTTCTAGGAGTCCTTCTGGCCAATCAGCGATTGCCGATTCTATCCCGCCCGGGAGTCATCGAAGGAATGGCCCCAGGCGGCGCAGACTACCCGAATCGGGGGGGACACCACCTGTGGGAATATGTGACTCAATTGATATGTCAGATTCTCTAGAACAAGCCCACACTTGTCGTGTGATGTGATATAAGAAATAATGATCGAGACTTTATTTATAACTGGTAATAATCTTTATTTCACGAGCACAAATTAATATAATAAGGCGTACAGGATGAACGCCTTAATCGATCTGTTGTTATAATTTTTCTTTTTTTAATTATTTTTACGCTGCTAGGCCACTCGCTACCTACAAAATCCTTAAGCTTTCTACACTCGCTGCGCTAGTGAGGTATTAAGAATCCCCCACACACTTCCCCTCCGCGCTCGCCCCCTCTGGTTGTTGATGGGGGGTAGGGGGTCCCGGCCCCCGCCAGGATTCCCAGCCCCTCAACGCGCCATTGGCGTTCCTCATCCTCGTGGACGCACCGCGCACTTCTCGCGGCGTTTCCTCAATGCTTTGGAGGGCAGAAGCCTTGACACGGTCGCCCAATCGCATTGACGGAGCAACTCCGGAGCAAACCCCATCCCGTACGGAAAGTCATCCTCCTCGATCCGGCGACGGTACGCCCCGAGGGGTCGCAACTCGCCGCCGCTTCACGGCTCCCCGCGTTCCAGACACAGGGCCGTCCGCGATAATGGAGGAGAAGGAACTATTGACCCCGTGCGCATTCTCGTCATCCTCTTTTTCACCGTCCTCATCTTCTTCCGGTATTGGGGAGGGAGGTCGCCGCCCCGAGGGACGATCCCAGCGGCGCGAGCGCACGGGAGGGAGCCCGGGGCACGAGCGACCCGGCTAAAGCCGACGTCCGCGTGATCCCCCACCCCGCCACCTATTTCCCTCCCCTCTATCACCACCATCGTCGCCACCGCCATTCAGCGACAGAGGAGGGCCGCCGTCCCTCGGGGCCCTCTTCCTCGCTCTCTCTTCTTCTGCGAACAGGTCATGTCGCAGAAGGAGGAGAATGTCGTCCAGGCATTCTCCCGGCCGACCATCGCCCTAATGACGGCTGGCAAAGAGAGATCGTCCCCAATTTCCCAGATCAGGACTCGCTCGCTCGCTTGCCCAGGCCGAGCAAGCCTCAAGTATGTATTGCGCGGTCCCCGGCCCCCGTCGCAGTGGAAACAACGCGTGGTCGGCTCCTTTCCTATTCGACACAGGTATTCCTCGAAACAGCCGTGTCCGGTGAGTACCTGCGTTAGACGAAAGTTCGCCCCATCCCCTGCCTACTCATTCCTCTAGGCAGGGGAGGATGGCCTCCACGGTCCGAGTGCCCGTTGTCGGCGGGTTATTCTCGAGAGTGGCGCCACTCCCGAAAGACTCGCCGACGGGTCTTCCCTCTCAAATGGACAACGGCCCTTGGAGTTACGATCTCCCCCCCCCTCCTCCCTCGTAGCCAAATGGCCTTCACCCTGGCATAAGTCTTCGTCAGGGCATCGGCCACGTATTCGGCAGGAGAGATCCCCGCAAGGACTATGGCGACCGCATACGACATCGTCCTGTAGGCCTTACAGATCCTTAGGGCCAGCCGTTGCACCTGTCTCTGATAGGGCGGCTGGCCAGGGCCTCCCCGCTTCACATCGGGGCTCCATAGGAGGCCCCGAACAGGACGGCGTACATATACGCCCGTCTGACCGACGCACTCGAACTGCGAAAGTTGGGCATGAGGCGGAGCAGAGCATTCGCCCAATCGCGAGGCTAGTCTGTCAAAATGCTCGACAAAGCTCCAGCGACTATCCAGGGTGAGGCCCAAATACTTGATGTTGGGCCCCCACCGAGACGCGGACTTCGTCCATCACAATGGACGCCTGAGGAAGCACCCAACTCTTCCCGTCATGGAAGAAAAGAGCTTACGTTTTGGCGGGGGCTATCCTCAGACCCAACTCCTTTATGGAACCGACCACGCATGCTACCACGACGTTCGTCTTATACACTGTCATTTCCCAGATCTCCGGCCATCACCAGCGTGTCGTCTGTGTAGCAGATGACATGGCAGCCGGGGGGAGGAAGACCGCACGGAGAACCGAGTTGTATGCGATGTTCCAGAGTAGGGGGCCCAGCACGGACCCCTGTGGAACGTCATGTCCCTCCGCTGCTAGAGTCCCTGTTTATTGTGAATCTCGAGCTGCCTGTCTCGGAAATAGTCCTCCACGATGACCACCAGGTAGAGGGGCAGGAGGTGATATTCTCTCATCGTCCCCACTACCTGGCCTCACGGAACACTGTTAAAGGCGTTGGCGATGTCGAGTGACACCACCAACGCCACCTCCCCGCCCGCGGTCATCTGCTCCGAGAGGGCACGGACTTGCTTAGTGGCGTCGACTGTGGATAATCCTTTTCGGAAATCGTATTGACCGCGGGATATCTCAACAATTACCTCAGAGAAACGGTTTCCAGTCTTTAAAACTTATCCAGGACCTCAAAGTAAAAGAAAACCCATATCTTTCGCACCCTAACATTTTTTTTTATTTATCACATACTTTTATACAATAACATTATTTGCAATTCTAATATTTGTTCATGCGACTCTTAATCAAACTAAGTGCAATTCTATTTATTTTATAATTAAATACTTAATGTTCCTTTACATATTTTTTTTTGCAACTGTAACATAGTTACTCGAAGGGAAATCCTATGGCGGCTCTGGCGGTAAGCGCCAATTATCTTTGTAGTTTGATCGAATGACGCTGGCGGCATAAGAGAGTAAGTAAGAAAGTCGATTAGAGAACTACCATATATGTAACGAACACAATATAAATAAATATTCTTTTTAACGGAAAGCTACGAAGACTTCTTTCTTGTTGTGACTATTACATTTTTCGTAATGAGTTCGCACTGTGGCTCGTGAGAAGAAATTCTCACACGAAAGACACCACACTGCAAGCGGCCCAGAATTCGCATCACTGTCGCGCATCTTTAAATAATTAAAGAACGCGTAGCCTTTAGTGTGAGCATGAAATTCGTGCGGCAACCGTTGACGAGACGTGTCACAAACTGCGAAATCGCGAATGATGGGAGGCAGTGCGGAGAAGCGCAAGCACGGCGAAATGCTGCCGAGTACTATACGCGCAATCATTTGCGGCCTGTCTAATTGTAAAACTAACGTTCTCATAAGCTTGCTCGAGAGCCCTAAGAGAGAGGCGTACGTTTCGAAAACGTGTACGTCTATTCGAAATCGCTGCAACAGCCAAAGTATCGATATCTCGAAAATTTGTTTACATCTATCAATGAAATCTACTTTACATTCTCCAACAACAGCGACGTCGTTCTACCAAGCGAGGCGTGCCCAAATTCTATTTTTATCTTTGATGGCATGGCATGCAACAAGCAGGATGCGGTTAGAGAATACTTGTCGATGCCGTCACGCAAACGTTGACTGTTTCTATCTCTGTCAGACGTACGTGAGGATACCTAAACATCTGATACGCGACAATGCGAACCTGTTAATCCTATTCAAACAGGATTGTACTAACTTGAAACACGTTTACAACGATCACGTGATACCGACATGTTGTACGATCAATTTTATTTGTTATGTCGCGACTGTTGGCAAAAAAAATATGGATTTTAGTGATAGACGAGGATAGTGCACTTAAGGGGATGCTGGAGTGTCCTGTTTTATCATTAATTATTAAAGACTTTTTTCTCTTAATTGTGTTTATGGATTGAAAAATCCTTCTCCACAATTAAAGTATCGACAACAACGCAATTCGCTACATTTGAATACGAAAAAAAATTGAAAGAAAATTGAAGACAGTTTTGTTATCGACTTCTGTAGTCAACACGTCACAATATGTGTTGCATATAAGAGTTTCAGATCTTGCACGTTAAAATGTAGCTGGCGAATTGTAGAAAACCTGAAAGAACAATCCTATGCTTTTAAAAACGAGGTAGAGATTTTAATATAAGAGAAAAGAGTATCCGAAAATTTCGTTTGTATATTATAAGTGAAATTGATGTGAAACCATAAAACCGAGCAATATTTTAGTTCCGAGATATTCCGACAGCGGCGCTGTCATGAAAAGTGCGCCGCTGAATCATAGAAATGATCTGAATTATCGATCTACTCAGGCACATCAATAAACTCTGATCAAAATTTTTTCTTTTGAGAGGAAAAATAATAATAAAATTAATATAACAATAAATTTCACATGTTGACAAATAGATTAATAAAATATACTTAAATACAATATATTATATATATACTATATATGTATATATATATATATATATATATATTGTGACGTGCGTTTTCCGTCCGTCACAAGGGCCGCATGGCCTGATCGAATAGTGCAGTATAGCGTCCTGGGTCCTCTCACATTTTGGGGGCGGACGCATCTGCGCTTTCCCCGCGTCGTCATTCGTGTATCTTACGCGTTCCGCGCCGTTTTTATTTTCCCGTTTCGGTGTATTCCCGTACCGAGGGTTACAGAGACTGGCGACTCCCGTGACCTTGGCGGAGTGACGCAATCTCACCGGGGAGAAGAGGAGGAAGAACGACAAGGATTGAGAGTCCCGAGACGACCGCTGAGGACAGATCCGCCGGAGGGCACGATACCTGGCCCCGGGTCGCACGCAGGTGATATCCTTCCCGCATCGTTACGCTTTTTTTTTATTATCGCAAAGCATTTTTTATCGCACCCTCTTCCAGGTGCAAAGCGAATCGAGAGTCGGCACGACATGACGGGGAAGGCCACTCTGCGCTACAAGGACGGCGAGAGCCCCGGATAGGCGCAGGCCACGAGGCGGCCTGAGAAAGACTACCGTGATCTCTCGAATTTCGCGCGCCAGGACATGCGATGGACATGACGCGGTTTCCGCGATTAGCGGAAAGCTGCGGGGCCACGCGCCAATCAGGCATGATAAGGACCCCTCGCGGTGATAACGAGCCCTGCGTGCGCCCGGGAGAATTAGCGCCCGGCACTTGAACTGTGGCCCGCTCGGAGAGAGCACGCGAGAGGACGCAGGACGCTAGCGGATTACGAGCCTTCCAAAGTCAGCTAGAACGAGCACCTACGAGGGAACCGCGGTGAAACGAACGTCACCTCTGTAAAGTCGCCGGGTTCCGCGTCCGGGAGGCGTAGCTATCGAATTTATATCGGATATCTAAGAGTGAGTGCTCACGTGGCCTCATCGTGTACTAGAGTTTCGCGGGAACAGAGTACGCCTCCCGGAACGGCCCTTGTCGTCGGGATAACTCTGGGGCGTCCGCCAAGGCCACAGCCTCGTCATTTGTGTCGGTTTTTCTTTTATCGCGGAATATGTTACGTCGAAGCTCCGTGCCGTAGTATTGTCGCGTATCGTATCGTCTCGAGCGTCTGTAACGTAAGATTTGCCTGTTTATTCGATTTTCTATGTCATAGCCCTTAAGATCAATTGATAATCGCAATTGATGAGTGTGCGTATTCTGTCATATTGAGATTGTGTATTGCCGAGCTTGCACGTATTCGAGCCTCCCTTGCATCTCGGCTGAGCAGCGCGAGGTTCCGCGAGCTCGCACGAGGTCACGCCGTGTCCACGCTATAAGCTGCCGAATTCCTTAGCATTTGCGAGGCGATTCGTATAATTCGCGAGAGTATTTCCGTGTGGCGTGAGCTCGTGTCGCGAGAATGTAACGAAATTGATACGCCTAGTGTAAAACTTCGGGCTTATGTAAATCAGTTGTTGCGCTCACATAGAATTTATCGTCTCGGTTGTATCGCCAAATGTAAATGTGAGTCGAAGACTCATTTAATATATTTGTTACTTTTGTTACTGTTAAATTCGTGTGTACTTTATTCTCGCCCCTATTCGCTCCTCCAAACGATCTGCTACCCTCGACCACGAACCGCCCCCTCTGCCATTTCCGAGGCTGAGCTGCCGGTTGAGAGCCGTCGACATTCGCAGCTCATTAAAATAGCATAAAGAAAATATCACGTAACTTCTGGAAAGTGTGGCACGCTCGCTCGTGCCTGGCGCCTAACTATTATTTTGTAATTATGTGCCGCCCTTAAGAGCGGTCGCGGGAAGACGCATTTTTGTCACGTTTCGTTTAACGTCACCCGGCATCCGATCGCCTGCGAGAACCTTAGCTGTGAATGTGCGACGAAGTTGCGCCACGCTCGTGAGTGCGGTTGCAATATATATGCATCAATTATTATATATATATATAATAGATATACATACATACGCGTGTACGTATGATGCGTGTGCGTGCGTGCGGACGGGCGGGCGTACGTGCGTGCGTGCGTGTGTTTGTGTGTGTGTGTGTGTGCGCGCGCGCGCGTGTATGTGTGCGCGAGCGTGTGTGTGTGTGTGTATATATACAACACATCTCTAAACTTTATTTACTGAATTATTTACACGTACATACGAGGTCTGTTCAAAAACTATCGCGAATTTTGTGTTTTTTCAAAAATTATTTATTTCTTCATGAATATCTATTTTGTAGTAATAGATATTCAAAGTAATCCCCATCAGATATTATACACTTGTGCCAACGTTTTTTCCAATCCTCGAAGCACTTCAAAAAATCATTTTTTGTGATCTTGTTCAGCTCCTCCTTCGATGCCGTCTTTATCTCCTCAATCGTAGCGTAGCGTCATCCTTTCATGGGCCTCTTCAGTTTCGGGAACAAGAAAAAGTCACAGGGGGCCAGATCTGGGGAATACGCTGCGGCATCATTAGTGTGTTGTTTTTGGCCAAAAATTCACGCGCACAAGCAACGATGTGTGAGCAGAGGCGTTATCATGATGCAAAAGCCAATTTCGCGGCGACCCATCTCATGCCCAAATCATTGATAAAAATCGAATGGCATGAGCCAATCGATATGTTTAGGTCCTCAGCAACTTCTCTAACGGTGATTCGACGATTGGCCAATACTATTTTTTTCACTTCATCAATGTTTTCGTCTGTTGTTGACGTGCTCGGGCGTCCGGCACGCTCTTCGTCGTTCACATCTTCTCGGCCCTCTGAGAACATTTTGTACCACCGATAAACGTTGCTTCGGTCCAAGGTAGCTTTACCATATGCCACAGTCAACATTCGGAATGCGTCCGCGCACTTAATTTTGTTTTTCACACAAAATTTGATACAGATTCATTGATCCATTTTTTGGAATAGGCAAAAATCGAAGACGAATCAAAACACGTGCAAGCAAAGCAGCTGTCAAAAATTAATTGAACATTCAAAATGGCCGAACTTGTCGGCATAAGTGAGAGACATGAGTACCAACATAACGCCACAAAAAAATCGAAAATCGAATATACGTAACCCGCGGAAATTCAAAATTCGCGATACTTTTTGAACAGACCTCGTATATCGGGGCTCGGTGCGCGATATGTGTTTCGATTGAGCTTCGATTTTGCTCGGATGTCGGAATAACAAGCGACAATCTCGTAGCAGACGTATAAATGAAATTTTCGAGTACTCATTACTCTTATATTAAAGCTCATAACTCGTTTCTGCAAGCATAATATTATTCTTTGAGGTTTTCTGTAAATCACCAGCTACTTATTTTAAACGTGCAAAGTCTAAAATTATTGTATAGAGCACATTTTTTATTCAACTCGGATGTCGAAATGTCGACTTAGTAAGAAACGCCATTCCTCTTATCACGCGCAAGCGAAGTACCTATTTAACTACAAAAATGGATTGAATCATTGTATAAATCAGTAATATATTATCGGCTGAAAACGCTATAATAATAATATATTTTTGTATATATAAAAATATATATTAGGATCGTTGTTTAGGAAAGGAATCGTGCGTCCTTGCTGCATCGGCGATGATGTCAAACCAGAATCGATAGAAATCACATTCTTGAATTGCAGAACGAATTATTGAAACAGAAGTACGACAGAATGAGAAAAAACAAAAAAGGATAGAAACAACTTCGATTGTAATCGGTAAGGCTCCGCACGCTGAGTTGGGCTCATCGAGCGAAACAGCGAGTCTATCCTTTAGAATCTGTCTTTTTCTCTATGATCGCTTGTTTTTAACGACCGAAAATGTTTTCTAGGAAATTTTGCTCAACGTGTGTAATTAAGAAGAGAAAGAACATTATAGATAACATATAAGTTAATTATACTAATCCTATATCCCTCCAATTTATGTATAATAACAAAAATAATTTCAAAACACGATAATTTACGAGATATTGATATTTCCATGATTTTCCATGAGCGTTATATACCACGTTCATAGAAATGATTTGCAAGACATCGACATGGTCTCGCGCGTAAAGTGCGAGATCTGAATGTTAGAGATCCCACGATCGATTCTTTTTTTTTCTTTTTTCATAATTTTTTTTTAAATAAGTGACATTGTTAATAAACACATATTACACGCTAAATATATTTTTATTTAATTATTGAAATTATATGTGTATTTCTAAAAGTTTTAAACTGAAAATTGTAGCAAAAAATAATTCGACGTAGTATACGTCGAATAGATAGAAAACCAGTATTTTTATATGTAAATGAGATCTATTTACTTTTAGAAAAAATCCGAAAAGAAATCATGTTTCTATAATAATGTTACGTTTGATGTCGATCAGTATTTTCTGTGAAATGTTTTTTTTTATAACTATCATCTGAATGTATGAAAATTCTGATAATTAATCAAATCGCAAAACGCTACGAATTAATTCCAACACCTAATAATATACAAATAATTTTTTATTTATCTATTGAAGTGATTCGGTATTCTTTCTATAGTTATTAGAGTACATGTTAAATTTTGGGCCGACTTTTGAAGCGTCGCCTTCTTTTCCCTCGCCACCGCCGCTCAATACTCGACGGCTGAGCCGCACCGGATCACGCGCGAATGTGTATCTCAGGAGTGTTGCACTAAGAAATATGCTGCGACCGTATCCAGCAAATTATCAATCCTTTACTTTCCTTAGTTTTCTGTGATGTCTTCTTTATTCAATATGCCTTCTTTATTCACATGTTGAAAGAAGACATCACAGAGTTATTGGAGTTAAGTCATCATTCCAGTTAAAAATTTTCGTATTTCGTTCTGTGTCGACTCTTATTAGTCTTAAATTGATATTATCAGTATTCTATATTAAAAGATATTACATTTTGTGGCACATAAGTGTGGTCAGTAGCTCTTTGAAAGAAAACCGAGTGTATCATAAAAATAATAAAATAATATTTTAAAAGTGCATTATATTCAGTAAAATGTATTTACTTATTACTATGATATCGAATCACTATTATGAAGAAAATAACAAGGAAAATATATAGGAAGGAAAATATTTTCATGATAATTTTCATGTTGGAAGATGTATGATCGCAGCATGTTTCTTATACTGTGACGCTCCTGAGATGCACGTCCGCGCGTGATCTAGCGATTCAGCCGTCGACCGTTGAGCGGTTGTAAAGAAAAAATAGGCAGCACTTCAAAAATTGATTCGAAATGTGTAATTATAATAGTTCCGAGCATACTGAAGGACACACATAATTTCTATAATTTTATAAAAATATATTTGGAATAATATGTTTATTAATAACGTTATTTATTTAAAAAAAAAAAGGAAAAAGCAGGATCGAATATAGGATCCTCAACATTCTGATTTCGCACCTAACGCCTGAGACCACGCTGAATTTTTGTGAATCTCCTCTATGAACGCGATACATAAAATACACGGAAAATCGTAAACTATATCTCGTCAACTATCACGTTTTGAAATCATTTTTGCTATTATACGTTAATGAGGAAGGTATATGATTAACTCTTTCACTTACAATATCGTGTGAGACTCGTGATAAAAAAATCGGGCCAAATATAAGTCATTGGTGATAGCCGTGGTACGTCTATCGAGCCAAACGTAAACAACACGTTCCAAGCTGTTAATTATGCCATCGTAACTTAAATCGTAGGGTTAATATAATTTATTAAAAATTATGTATTATCTAGAATGTCTCTTTCCCCCTTATGATACACGCCAAGCGGCCGAGATCGCCGAGAAAGTATTTTCGGTCGCTAGAAACAAGTGACCACAGAGAGACAGACTCATTATTTTGTTAAACGAGCCCAGTTCGACGTGTCCGCGCGGAGACTTACCGATTACAATAGGAACTTCTATCCGTTTTTGTTTTTTCTCTGTCTCGCTCTATCGAGACGACAGAAAATAAAAGAATTTTAAATCACGAATACGGATGCCAGTTCTCCGTTTTTTTTGCCAGAGACTTCGGTTTCTTGGCTAATATTCGATACTCCAGCAGACGTGAAAATCTCCAATTTTTATCGTCTCGGCATACGACGATCAGTACCGACGATAGAATCGTTGGAGAACATTTTCGAAATGATGGACGAGTCCCTAGCAACAAAGGTTCAAAATCGGTTGCAAACATCGGAAGGTCGAGAGGCGTTGCAAGTCGGCTTGGACCCGCTGAATCAAAAGTATGTCAAAGCTGAGGGGAGCGCGAGATAAACAAAAGAGCGGTATAGATTATGTTTACCTACACAAGGATGGGTTGATTATATTTGGCAATAAACATTTCGACGTGGATGATGCGAACAACATAATTATGTATCGACGGCGTATGATACTCCGGTACACTGGTCTTGTAAAGACGTTAGAGTTAATTTTCAAGAAAATTCCCGACGATCTCCTTTACATGGGAAACGATATGAACAAGTACAAGAGCATGCTACAAGTACAAGAGCAAGAAACAGAAGAAGAAATCTGGAAAGGGATTACCTCACGCAATGATAATGTGATCGATTACGTGCACTGGGACGATCCCAACGAGCTAGTGAATCGTTTACGATTGCTCGACGCTTCGCACCGAACGGGCAACAACGCTCACGACAACGAGATGCTATCGATCATCAAGGAACTTCGCGAAGCCGGTCTTATAAATTAAATCGCATATAGACGAAACGAACGAGTCAGTCGAGAGGCGTCAGCAAGAAAAAATACTTTTACCCTGTGTATTATGCGAAGGCGCGTTATAATTTGAGGATACGACAATCTATGGCAAGATGATTTCGTTAAGATGCACCCATACTCGAGCTTCAACAGAGGCCACTACTACATACTCGCCGTCATCGATGTATTGAGCAAGTACGCGTGGGTCGTACCGCTCAAAAGCAAGTGAAAGCGAGACGCCTGATTCTATCGCTAAGATAATTCAAGTGAGTGGAAGATATTCTAAAAATTTACAAACGTTTATAGGGAAAGCATTTTATAACGCCTATGTAGAAAATCTTGGAAAAATACGATGTTAATCACTATTCCACGTATTCAAAGCGTCAACGTATTCAAGCGTTGAAAGCGTCAGTGATTGGTTCATTCGCACGCTCAAAAACGACGTGTGAAAGATGTTTACACTCAATGACAATTACAAGTGGGTCGACGAGCTGCCGCGTTTCAGATTACAATGCGCGCAAGCATCGCACTATCGGCATGCGACCCGCCGACATAACTCCCGCGATCGTTGAAAGACTCTTGGACACGATGTACAGCGCGATAATAATCGCTGGTCCGGCAAAATTCAAAGTGAGCAATTCGGTACGCGTGAGCAAGTATAAGACGGTTTTTGAGAAGGATTACACGCCAAATTGGACCACCAAGGTATTTACGATCGGTAAAGTGCAGCGTACCAATCCCGTAACCTATCTACTCGAGGATTATCGCAGAAAATCTGTCGCTGGAGCGTTCTACGAGCACGAGTTACATCGCGCTATTCATCCGAACGTGTATCTCATGGAGAAAGTACTGCATCGGAAAGGAGACAAGATGGTAAGTCAAGTGGCTGGGATTCGATAGATTGCACAATTCATGGATACATAAAAACAATATCATTTGATAAAATTTTGATTCGTGTATTTTTTCTACATATAAAAATATATATCAATATAAGTATATAAACGTATATTTTTATTACTTCCCATTCATCATCTTCGTTTTGGAATATACAAAATACATATTATAATTATTTGTAACAACTTATGTATGGAGCAAAATACATATGTACACATAGGTAGTAATACAAATATAAATGTAATACTTATATAAATGTAAAAAAACATAACTAAAGTGTAAATTAAAATAATAGTAATACATAATAATACGTATAAATGATAAAAACATGAGACACATAAAGTGCAAATTAAAATACTATTTAGTAATATATTAATATTTCAGATCAATTGCGTTTAATGCCGACAACCATATTGGCACGTAATTATCACTTCTGAAATTAATTCATTTGTTTGAAAATATATATGTTCAACATCTTAATACTCAGACCGTAGTGGCGCTTCGGATTTTAAAGTAATGTTACTTAACATAAACGGTCTTGTTTCCTATTTTATTGTTTATACACGCGCGCTGAAAAAATGCGTTACTCTCTATACATATTGGTTATTGCGAAAAATTATTGCTCAGGTCTCGGTAGTCTACAGGCTCAGGACGCTCGCACGGAATGCAAGAGATCCGGGTTCGACTCCCGGCCGAGGCAATATTTTTCGCAATAAGTTTATTACAGTCAGTAGTTTACTCAGACCGTAGTGGCGCTTCGGATTTTAAAGTAATGTTTTTTATTTATATTTCTTTTACATAATTTTTTTCTTATTCACAAAAAACTACAGCTAACAGTTCGCAGTCGAGGAGCTGATTTTTATCAAAATAATCCTTAGCGCATATTACATTTGGTACATCTTTAGCATCAGTTACAGTAGATACGATATTCGAGAATCGTGTAAATTTTGTATCGATTTTCTTGACGATACCAACCAATTGATCGAATGCTAATTCAATGCATTGATAAGTTGAACATAAACAATATTGTTGATTCAGTCATCAAATGTCGGATGATTCCAAGCATATAATTTTAGCATTTTCAATCGTACTGAATCGCACTGTCAGCGCTAATAAAATTATCCTTGTGATGATTCTGAAGATAGTTTTGAATGTTCCAACGTTGTTCATAGAGTCCTTTCCATGTTTCGATAGATAGTATTAATTCGTTTCCACGATTATCTCCTATCGCAATCTCTACGTAGCTCGGGCCAATATTGATATCAATTCAGAAATTTATAGATAGAATTTGTATCTCGTATGTCAATGCATATTTCCTGCCTAGTATACGAACCGTACAGGCGCACTATGAAAAAAAAATATAAAAGAAACATTAAATAATTAATTAAATTGTTAATTTGAAAAACATTATAAGAAGAACGACTGTGTACGAATAAATCGAATAAAGTAAAGAACGCCGGTCAAAGTTAGATGTTACGAATATATTTAATCAATTTTTTATTCCAAATGTGATTGCGCGTCGATAATTGTCGGATTTTCAACACAATCATTATGAAACATTTTAATATCCCCTTCTAAAAAATAAAACTCCTAAAAAACGGAAAAAAACTTATTGCAAAAAATATTATCTCAGCCAGGATTCGAACTTGGAACCTTTCAACTTGTCGGGAAGAGTGTCTCAGCTAATTCGACCACTGAGGTTTCGGAAATATTCCTCGCAATAGCCGATATATATAAAGAGAACGCGCATGTATAAACATTATAAAAAGAATTATAAGAAGTTTCTTTCCGTTTTTTAGAGGTTTGTAACATCTAACTTTGACCATTAGGTTCTTTATTTTATTTAATTTGAAAAAGTATAAAAAAGCTGCAAAAGGGATGTTCAAATAATCATGGCATGAGATATTCAGAAAATTGATTATTACTGTCCCTTTTATTCAAAATAAAGAATCCTTCAGATTACAATTTTTTAAGAAATAATGCTATAATGCTTTCTTCACCCATAATTACTTATCGTTATCTTCGAAATATAAATAGCACCACCGGATTCGATCCCGAATTTTTCCAACTAGTTCGAAATAAATTAAATGTTCTTGGAGATTTTTTTAAGCATAGTTTATTATTAGATATTAGACGAAATACAAATTCAGAAAAGTTTAGCAGTGAATGCAAAAACATTAACATTCGAAGAATTGATTAATGAAAGAAATGTTATAGATCCTAAAAATATAGCTGATTATGCATTAGTTTTTATGTTAGTTTTTTATGTTTACATCTTTAACACATAATTTTCAACAACCTATTGTTGTATTTGGCTATGTTAGAACTACAAAAGGTTAAGTGTTAGCACAATTAGTCAAGCTATAATATATTTAGAAGAAACAGGTGCTTATGTGCATTATTTGTGATGGTGCTACGACAAATAGGAAAATCTGGAAAGAACTTGGCATTTGCGGAAATTTTGGAAATATCATTATTTTCCAAATAATTTTTTACGAAATATTTATATGTTTCCTGATGCTTGTCATTTAATAAAATGCATTAAAAATAGATTTTTGTCTCATAAATTGAAGGTAAGTAATTAAAAAATACTCAAAGGCATTCAGTTTGGATGCTTAGTGTTCTATTATTGTTCACATCAAATAAACATAGAAGATAAAGACAGAATGATGATTATGAATGCTTAGTTTAAAAAAAATGCATAAGTGTCAAAACTGAATGCAGTCAGACAGCAAGCATCCAATATTTGAATAGCGATTGACACACATAGCAGTGCCTACGTTAAATATATTAAATTAAATATCTTTCGAAAGTCTATTAGTTATACTTACTTGTTTATATTCAGTTGTATTCAAACATTAACAATTTCTTAATATTTTAAATTTAAATATTTTATTTTTATAAATGCATGATAATTTCATTGATTAAGATTATTATAAACTTTTATATTATGAAGATTGTAAGAATACAGGAAAATTGCGTATTGTTCCCAAATTCACAATCAATCATATTAATGATCACACAATCAAATAATTAATCCAACTAATCAATGAAAATGAGAGTTTCTTTGGTAACTCAGATATAGTACGTGTTATGCTTGGTAAAAAACAATTGAAATAATATTAGGTGTTCAAATAAGTTTCCGCCGTTAGACAAAAGACAGCGCCACTAGCAAGCTATGGTTAAAATTGTCTGATGTAAAACATTATATCGTAAGGTTGGACATCTGTTAACAACATAACCTTGAAATACTAGCGATTTTGTATCAGCATCATATATTTTTTTTTGTGCGAAAATGCCGAGTTTTGAGCCGAATAAACGTCATTTGGGGGAACTTTTGATTTATTTCTTTAATTTGAAGAAATCTGCAGCTGAGGCTCATCGATTGTTTGTAGAAGCATATGGTGAGGCTGCCTTAAGTGAGAGAAGTTGTCGTGAATGATTTCAAAAATTTAAGAACGGTGAATTTGACGTCAAAGACAAAGAACGTAGCGGAAGGCCGAAAATATACGAAGACGCGGAATTGGAAGCATTATTGAATGAAGATTCGTGCCAAACGCAAAAAGAACTTGCACTTACATTTTGACTTACATCAATAAAACATTATGTATCATTCTTTCACAATAAATGCTTAATTTTTGATAAAAAACGGCGGAAACTTATTTGTACACCTAATATTTTTTTATTTTATAGGTATTTAGTAATAGTGTTGCAAAAGTTTAGAATTTTATGAAAAAAGAGGTCAACATTTTTTAAACTGTCGAGAAACAATAAATTTTACAATAAATTTTACAATAAATTTTACAAATAAATAACATGTTCGATGCATTAAATTGACGTATTCCAAGTCAAGGAGTGACATTAACGAGTAAAAATTTTCAAATAAACTAATAAACAATTTCTTATATTAAAAAGAAAGATATTTTATTGAATTTGTTTAATCAAAATAATATATATTGTACTTTAGGTCCTTAATGATTCTTTAAAGTGGTTAAATGATTGGGAAACTGAATTAATCAATAAAACAATAACAAAAGACGAATTTTTAATTGATACACCCGCACAAGGTTTGATAGTTATATTAACATCTAAAATAAATTTAATAAAAGACTTAATAGAGAAATTTAATTTTAAATATGTTTTACATATTTCAGTTTTTAAGTTACACAAAACTGTTTA
The DNA here is from genome assembly GCF_000204515.1 of Acromyrmex echinatior. Next base: position 147,287 of record NW_011626788.1, on the reverse strand, counting down.
GAAGTGTGAACATTTTCTCTAAATATGTGTATATCAAAATATATCAATTAAAATTGATAATTAATCTATTTCAAATTCTTATATTACAGAAATTTTTTGGAATTGTTCATCAAGCTGGATGTCAAAACGATCATCTTACATTTCCCACATTTCTCCAATTATATCGTCTGTTGTCAATATATAAAATAGTAAAATCTCCCAAATTTGGGAATTGTTCTATGTACCGAAAATAATATTGTAATTCGCCATTAATTACACGCGAAGAATTTAAATCTATTTTTAATAGATGTTACGTCCAAACCCTTGAAAATTTGGTCAAGGAGACAATGAGGGAGAATGGAGAGGGTGTGGAAGGACGGTTAGACTCAATCTCACAGGTATGCGCGGAGGCGAGCACCTGTGAGTCGAACGCACCTTTTCAGTCCCAGAATATGGATCAACGTCCGAAGGGATGCTATGACACCTGTTCCGCTGGACAGTGCGAACATCGATCCTATTTTTTCGGTCAAGGAACTTAATCCTTTTAACCCGGGACTAGACCTCGTGCGATCTCAGGTATTTGAGGGAAGTGAATGCGAGAGGTGATGTTAATAACAGACAGGGGAATACCTTAAGTTACATTTATTAATAAAATGCAAAATAATAATAATAAAACAAAGGGTTTTATATATTATAAACTTCTCTTTACATAAAAAAAATGTATATTATATATTATAGCTTATGGATGTATGCGTGTATATGTATGTTGTGTGTGTGTGTGTGTGTGTGTGTGTGTGTGTGGAGAGAGGAGAAAAGATTAGCGGGTATGGAAGGCGAGAAAAGTGTTGCAGGAATACATCGGGATGAGGTGCTTGTAGAGGACAATGTAAGGTGTGGGATTTCCGGGGAACTAATCTGTCCCCTTTGAAGGAGGGGGACGTAAAGAATCGGAACATTCGATCCCAGTCGATCGGTTCGGGATTTAGTCGAAATGAGAGGGACGAAAGTTGATCCGAAGAAGGAAGAGGGAGTGGGAATCCTTCTTCGTGAGGAGGAGGGGTAGAGAATCGTTCCTCGAGAAGAGGAGGGAGAGGGAATCGTTCCTCGAGAGGAGGAGGGGGAGGGAATCGTTCCTCGAAAGGAGGAGGGGAATAACCAAAGATTTCTTGGATATCGAGATCGATAACAGGAGAAGAGGTGAGGTCCAACGGTTGTGTTGATGAATAGGAGATTTCTGCGAATTGTTCGCCAGTTGATTGTGGCGGCGCGATTATGAGTGGTCCTAGGGAACGGTTCCGCCTACTCCTCCGGTTATAGGAGGGTCGTCCGTGTTTCTTGATGGTACGCACTATGAACCGACGGATTAAAATTGAAGTACGTTCGTTGGAAACGCGTGTATGTATTCATGCACAATAAATGGGTTTTTCCATGCGGGGAAACGCGGGGGTGGACTGTAAATAATTACGACTTTATATTTAGTAGCTGTCCCCAAGATATCAGGTAGGTTCTAGGCGAGTGGCCAAGAAGATCCGAGCGTCCGAAGGGCAGTCGCCGTATGGCTGGTAACTTCAGTTGTTCAGTTGATTTAATTTAAGTTCGCACTCGGATGGGATTGCAAACTGGCGTGATTAGCGCGGGTTATAATAATTTTCGGACTGCCCGAGACAATGAGTAACTGAGCGCGAACTTCATTGACGTGGACCGAGTGATTTAAAATTCTGTACTGACGCTCTGCGCTTCCGCGAGACCTCTATTTATATCCCAAAAAAAGGGCGTTGTGCCCTTTGTCTAGGATGCAAAAGTTAGTTGCAATGTCATAGTTGCGAGATTTACGATTTTTATAAAGTTATATCGTTGTTGATCTAAAGTACATAGTTAGAGTAGTTTCGAGAAGAAGAGAAAGTGATTTACGGTTTTCCTTAAAGAACCAAGATTGCTCCGAAACGGATGATGAATTCTGTTATTCTCGCGGAAAATATGGCTAGGTAAACAAACGGTTACCGTGCGCAAATAGGTTTGCGTGCAAGGCTACCATTGTCTGATTTTAGATAACGCTCCCGTGGGAAGTTATCCTATGCGTTTTACGATTTTTTAAGTTCAACGTGGCGCCTGTTTTCTAAAATGAAATTGTTAGTCAGTCTCGGATGACAAAGCCTAGATTTTCTATTGCGTGACCTCGGTACATTTATAATGTCTTTTGCAATCTTGTCTCTTTTAGGGCCTACATTAAGGTTGTTATTCCTTCCGGGTTGATTGGCATTTATGACTTTTCGCGGAGCCTGTATCCTGTCGGCCGGTTACCAGAAGCCTCGGCTCGAGTCTCGCAGACGCCAACCATAATCGCGACGTGGAGCCGAAGGAAAAAAAATCGTGGCGTCTGTAGGACGTAACATAGAAATACTACAGCTTACATAGAAGAACATGTTAAACAAATAAAATCAAAATTAGACGGTTTTATTGAAACATCATAGTGAATTCGTTACACGCAAACAAGTTGTCGTTACCGGCAACGGACAATCGAAGGTTCTAGAACAATTCAATTCGCGCACGCGAGCGCCGCGCTCCGACGAATACGTCACGCGCTGTCACCAATCCCACGCACGGATTTTCTGTCGCGCATGACTGTTACGTTGAACGTCGCTAGAAAAGAATCCAAAGCGCCAATCAATTTTGTACACCTAATGCCACGTAATAATTACGATTGTGGCAAATTTTTATTGGATTTTTCCCAAAAGGGAAAGCTCAGGCCGAAAGCAATAAATGCTTCGATCTCGCCGTCCTCCTTCTTACTTCCAAAAAGTTCTTAGAGTTCTTAGAGTCATAATCTCGCTTCGTAAAATCGCCGTGCTAACCGTTTAGTGAAATTGCTATAAACCGAAACTTTCGAGAAGCGTCGAGAAAATTCGCCGAGATTTTCCATCACCGCGATTCCAAACTCAATTTGGAAAAGGTGACCGCATTTAATATTCTGTTAATCTAATCTTTAATTAATTATATCTTTTGACTTTGTAACTGAATATATTAAAGAAATTCTTTTGTTAAATTACAAAGAAACTGAGTTGATTTTACTGTCGTGCATCATACCAGCCGTGCGCCGAACTCTCACTCGAATTTTTCCGCGCGGTGCGCTCTCGCACAGTGGGAATGCAACGATTATTATTGAAGATCATAAATTAGCACCTGTACTTGATTGCATAATTATTATATCTCGGGTTTTATAGCAAAAAAAATGATAAAGCAAACTGTTCTATGTAAAACAGCGTTCATACAGCTTACAAATTTTATACCAGAATTAGTAAACCTAAAATCTTGAGGAAGAGAGCTGATACATCCTAATCATATGCTATATGCACTTTTTCAAAAAACTGAATATTATTTTAGAAAAAAACTTAGATATCTAACATTTACGAACAAACTATTGATGCTGTGATAATTAATTACACTTTCATATTTCCATGTAATGATCATAAATTAGACGTAACAAGTTATTGTATTTATTATTATGTAACGATGCAAATACGTCAATACACACGCCAAATAAATAATGATTTATAAAAAAAAACAAGCACGATTATATAATACTTAAAAACATATATAATTAATTTTAATTTAATGAATTTCTATTTACCTATAAATTTCTATTTATAATTAATTTCTTTTTTCCGATCATAAAATTTTCAATTCGTTGTATGAAATCTTTTTTCAAATCAGCGAAAACATAGGTGCCCGACACATATGCTATCTAGCGGTTTACTATTCAGTTACCTCGCGAAGAGATCAATGATTTTAAGAGTGGATACACCTTATATTCTTATACCGTGGTTTAGGTACATCATGGTACATAATCCGTATCGTATCAATACGGCGTATTATCAACAGAAGAGAGAGACTGTGGAGACTTTTAGTTAAAGACGATATACATGACTGGTATACTATAACTGGTTCTATAAAAATACAGCGTATGATTTTCTAACCTGAAAATAGTCATTATAAAATTAAATATTAGACAGTAGCTGACTGGATGTTCAGTTAAATTGGACAAATTTCTATTAGGACCATACATTGAACAGATATACCATAGTTATACATCCATGATTATGTAGGTATTCGTGGATCATCGGAATTGCAACGGTTTCCATTTCAGAAGTCAAGGATAGCAGGTGGCAGTATGCAACAGGATGGATGACCGCTTCGAAGCACTATAAAATTAGTTCTCGAATTTAAGGAAAAACCTTTTTTTTATCATAATTTTATGATGTGTATTCTGGAATAAGATATTAATCAATAATAATACCAATTTTAACAATAAAACTATAAAATTAATATACCATTGAAAACATTACTAACCAGTGATAAAATCCTCAGTGATAAAATATTACCATTGGCAAAAAGTCATTCAGCTTGCTATAAAATATTATTGAAAACGCCATTCATTTTCAATGAGTTTTTCAATGATATTTTTAATAGTAAAATCATCTGTTTTTTTTTTTTTTTGCGACGGGATATCATCCTTATCACATAACTCTTGTACAGGAAATAAGCGCAGACGATCACAGAATGCGAGCAGTGATACATTTTTAACTAATCGAAATTAAAAAATTTTTTCAAGATGCTAGGAGATAAATAATAACTTATTTGTCATTTATTTATAAAATTTTTACGTTTTCTTAAAGCAGAAGATTTTACTGAAAAACAAACTGTTCTCAAAGTACTCGCCTTTGTTAATGCATTCACTACAAAAGAAATAAAGTGTGATTTTTAGAATATAAAATATAATCCTGCGAGAGCATCGCAGATTAAACAATGACTCCAAAATTCACTCGTTTATTGAGCCCTCGATTGGAACTGAGCTATGCCTAAACTTTACTTTATATTGAAACATTAATTATAGAGAAATTTGAAATTGAGGTAACAATTATTATCAGAGCTGGGAATGTAAAAAGAAACGGATTTTCGCATAGACGTAGTACGTGATCCCCCCCACCTCCAATTATGATTGCAATTGTCACCTCAATCTGAAATTCCTTTGTAATTAATATCTCATTGTAGGGTATCATTTGGCACACAGTTCAGTCCATAAATTGAAGACCCAAAAAACGGACGAAAAAAACCCCTTTTTTGAGGTCTTTTCAATATAGATATTAAATTTTTTTTCATTAAATTCTAAATTATTTACAATCAGATCCGCATCTTCAACAAAATCATTTAAAAATTCTGATAATTTTTCATCCTTTGTCATGCCATGATAAAGACCAATCATGAAAACTTTTGTTTCTCTTATATTTATAATTTTCCCTAAATAATAAAATGTAAATAGAAGTTCAGATAAGGCTAATAAGAGTTATACAATATTGTAAGAGCGAAAAATTAGGAGAAGCAGATAATCCTAGATGTTAGCTTCAATTTATTTCGAATGTTTCAGCTAACTTTAGAGTCTTCATCAGCGATTACAAACTAGAAATGCGAGTATATCAAGAAATACATATAATATTGAGAACAAGTAACTTACAGATTGGCAGAAATGCAGCATACATTACACTGCATAAATTTTTTAATTTAACATTATGAAACAAGAAAAATTATCAAATAATAAAAACAGATGACTCATCTCAATGGGAAAACGAAAAAAAGAAACTCAGAAATAACGATTTACAATAATATTAATAGTTAAAAAATAACACAGTATATTAAATATATATCGTTCTTCTGAATATGATTTCGTATGTACAACATAACGTGTCATTTTATAAATTGAACATTACAATATAACACGGGAATAACAACAAGCACTGGAAATAAATATAACTAAGAGCATCAACTAATATAACAAAATTCGAATGTTAATTTTGTTTAAACATGTCCAATAAGGAGATATACGAGTGATGCAAACACTCAATGTCCGTTTTTAAATTAAATCCAATCATTTGCATATAAATATGAGACATTTCTAAATTTAATCACTTATTGAAAAATTTTTCCCTGTCAAGAATTTGGACATTCTCCCAATCGAAATCATGATTTCCAAGTCGATTTTCTGTAGTTACTGATTGGTTTCTATTACTACTTTTCATGTGGTTTTGATGCTCGGATATTCTAATGCCTAATTTTCGACCTATTTAACCACATACGAACCATCATAGTCTTTGCACGGAATCTTGTAAACCACATTTTTATTTGAAAATTTTGGGAGAATGTCTTTTGATGAATCTATTAAGATTATTCAAATTGGAAAAAGACAGTTTCACATTAATGTTCTTGACAATGGAAAAGAGCTTTTCAGAAATCGTTGGAACATAAAATAGAATGAATCATTGAACATTATTAATGGATGTTAATGAACATAACAGTAGTGGCATTATTCCCCTTCATCAGTAATTTATGAAACAAAAATTTTAATCGAGAATTGATAGTGTTGAAAACAAAGTCAATCGGATAGATTATTTAATAAAGTGTTGACTATAAATTTAATATTCTTAAAGTGAAATTTCGGACTCGAAAGCAAAACAGTGCTATCAACCATTCCCGTTATAATACCTCTTTTTTGTGAAATCGGATGTGAGGAGAGATAATTCAAATAACGTCCCGAAAAAATAGGCTTATGAAACCAATCAAATTCTAATTTTCTATCTTCATTGATGATGATTGTCAAATCTAAAAAATTGATTCTATTGTCCCCTATTTTCATTAAAAACTGAAGACTCAAATTAAAAATTGTAAGTATTTTGAATGGAAATTCCTATCATCTCCAATGCCTTCACTTCTAAATCCTCCATCATCAAATTAGCAATAATCAGAAATATATACATAGAGATGAACCCATAGAAGTACCGAATTTTTGTTTGAAAAATTCCCCATTAAAAAAACATCGAATCTGAAACAAAATATCAAAATCTATAACATTTAAAAATTCTTTTTCCGGAAATGACGTTACATTTCTAAAATATCTTCATCTCTTGGCTACATTGTAAGTCCTTGCTTATTCTAATGTTGGTGTGTTGGTGAACAATGAAACAACATCGAAGAAAAATTAAAACCATATCTTTATCTATAATAAAATTGTGTCTACTAATTTTTGTTTTAATTGAAAGCTATTTTCTATGTAAACGATTTAGGTGATTTATTTGCAATTATTGAGAGTATAAATTAGTTCGGTTCGTTTTCCAAAAGATGGCCCCGGCTGTTATGAATGGTTCATAGTGACAACTGATTTTGGCGTTTTCAGAGAAATTAGACATCTGCTAATAATATTCAGTTTATATCGCTTTGAGTTTCATACAAAAACCTTGATTTTTACTGTGTTTGAAATGTCGAATTTTGTGTAATAACCAAGTTTAATTGTTGCTTAACCAAGCAGCATTTGCGGGAGGTTCTAATTTTCTACTTTAATTGGAAGAAAAGTGCAGCTGAAGCCCATCGAATACTTGTCGAAGTTTATGATGACAACTGATAAATCATGTAGGGAATGGTTTCGACGTTTCAAGGATAGAGATTTCAGCGTTGAAGACAAGCCTCGCTCTGGACAGCCAAAAAAATTCGAAGACAAAGAATTAGAGACATTACTCGAAGAAGATCAAAGGACGCAAGAGGAGCTTGCAGAATCATTGGGAGTAACTCAACAAGCCGTTTCTGCACGATTGAGAGCCATGCGAATAATTTAAAAACAAGGATGGA
>NW_011626788.1:89602-115755 GCF_000204515.1 Acromyrmex echinatior | reverse complement strand
TATGTGCAATGTCGTATTCATTTATTGATACCATATTATTATTACCTAAAATGGCATTGGACGTAAGGAAAAAGTGCTACTACGGCTTCGTATCGATATAACTATTAAAGTAAAAAATCTGTACTTTACGTATATTACAGATTTTTAATACTGGTATATATTGGAACACGGCCTACACTGCATGTGTACATAATACAACTGTATTTCTAAGGTCCGATTCTACAAATATAAGATTAACTTCAATTACGGTTTATTTTTTTCTCAATTCTAAAATTGGAAAATTTTCCAAAATAAATTTTACATTTGTGGAACCGACCTTAATACACGTCTTTGCTAAGATGGTAATGTAGGAAACGGAATAAAATTATCGATAATTAATCGATCGAATTTCCTGCATGATCATATTAACTCAGAGGGCGTAAGCATTTTATACATTGGAAATAAAAACCTGTAACATCGACCTTGATTAACTTCAGCCTTCGCTCTAACATCCCCTTAAGGCTTGTTCCCACTCTGATCATACTTTCTCTACTCTAACAACCACTCCGTCACTTTTTCAATCCTATGTCCTGCTCGCGCACATGAGAATTTGTTATACAATAGCATAATTGGTGACAGCGGTGAGATAGTAACGAGAACCGCTGCATCCTAACACAATAAGTAAATATCTAATTACGTTACCAAACGCCACTCGTAACGTAATACACAAATAACAATAAAATTAAAAAAAGAGAAATTTAAGTTTCTCTGATGCATTTTTTTCAACCAATGTGAATAAAAAAACGATTATAATAAATATATAAATATAAATATAAATAAAGACTCTCAATCTTAAACAATAAATATAAACAGGAGTTCAAGTAAGGCTAATGGGAGTCATACGCTGTTGTGAAAACGAAGAATTAGGAGAAGCAAATAATTCTAGGTGTTGCTGGTTATCTTCAAGTAATATATTAGGTGTTGGAATTAATTCGTAGCGTTTTTTAATGAAAGAATGTTATTTATTTCACATGAGCATTAAAAAATACATTAATGAAAGTACTTCCCATCACTTGTAAAACGCTACGAATTAATTCCAACACCTAATAATAGTGGCGGTTCTCCCAGGTCCTCTGAAAAGGGCGCGGGGAGGAGGTGCAGGGGATACTGGTAAGGGCGGGGAAGGGAGAGGAGGCGTGGGAAGTTCTGATACTATCGGTGTTTACTGATATGATGAGTCCCAGCGCTATCAGTGTTTACCGATATGATGCCCACACCCCGCCGCAGGCGTCAGCGTCAGCGGCAGTGTCAACGCCACCGCCGTCACTCCACACCCCGCCGCAGGCGCCAGCGCCATCGCCGCTGCCGCCGCCTCCGCCGCCGCAGACCCCGCGTTCATCCTAAAGTGCGTTTCAGCAGCCGCCGCGGAGTCCATTCCCATCCCAAAATGCGTGGCAGTGTTATAACGCAAACAAGAAATATTAAAAAAAAAAAGAAAGAAAGAAATATATAATAAAAAAATATTCTTACTTTCTCCACACCCTCTCCCTCTCTGTTCTCCTCCTCCTCATTCTCCGCTGAATTCTTATTCCTCTTCCTCTTCCTCCACCGTCTCCTCCTCCTCCTCCTCCGCTGAATTCTTATTCCTCTTCCTCCACAACTTCATCGAGATTGTCGATGAGGTGCTTGAACGCAATTCTGTTAATGCGCACATGAGTGAGGTCGTCTACTTCAGCGGCAATCTCAATAAGGTAATGGAACAATCCTAATTGATCTACATGTAATTGAATGAAATCAATTATGATATCACTCTGAATCTCCTCTGAGAAAGAGAAGGAGGAGGAGGAAGAGGAGGCAGTCTCCTCAACTTTTTGTAGTTCTTTTTGCATGTTATAGCTGCACAGTAAAAAAAAATTATCACTTCACTTAATCACAGAAAATGTGCAACAATATTCTACCATTAACACTAAATGATAGAATATTGTTGCACATTGGGGAAAAAAATATCACTCACGTTATAACAAGTCTTGCGCGCAGACAAAGCAGGACAAAGACTGACGTTGAGAATCTTTGCCGTTGAGAAACGAACCTGCCTAGGATTTATCTATAGGGGGGCAGTTGTATATAAAACACTTTAGATCATAAGTCACGAAAAGTTATCGCTATAGCGCGTCGAGATATAAGATGAATGAATGGATGGAAAGTAAAAAAAGTATATACATAATGATATGAACAAAAACAAATTTTTTTATTCACATATTACATCGTTTCTTTTTTTGTATTAAAAAACTAAAGCCAATAATTCGCAATCGACGAGCTGATGTTTGTTAAAGATGTCACAATCGCGTATAGCGTTTTTGGACGCGATGTTGGAAAATCACGTATACTTGACATCAACTGTATCGACGAGTCGGGCTAATCGTTCGAAAGTTACATAGATACACCCATCAAACTCAAACATCGTATCGTCGTTTCGGTCATCACCATGCGTACGGACGAAGAATTGAGACGTACGAGCGTAGCATCGTTCAGCATGCAAACGCTGACAATTAGTAGTCCAACGCTTATAAAATTGTCCTGGTATTCGTTTCGCAGCATCTTGTAAATATTTCATCGCTGCTCGTAGAGATCCTTCCACGTTTCGAGAGACAGCAGCAGTTCATGTCCGCGATGATCTCCCAGGGCGATCTCCACGTAACGTCAATAAACGCATCTCTCGGTGGACCAATGTTGATTCCAATTTCCAAAAATTTGTAGCCCGTAGTCATCAGATCGTAACGTCTGCTCAATAAACTCACCTTGCGATACTCCATGCTATGTACATACATAATGTTAAAAATGTTTCTTTTGTGTATAGAATGTTAAAACTTACTGCAGTCCTTCTTCGTTTCGTACGATGCGTTACTGTCTTTAGCGAAGTACATTTTTTCAACCATTCATACAAGCGAGTATCGCAAGACTAATTGCACTCGCATAAATTGTGACGTATATATAAAACTTCTAGAATCGAAGAGGGGATAATTCTCCCATCTTTCTAAGAATTGCGAACATGTCGCATGTTTATCGCATCTTTCTGTGTATTTTTTTTTGTCCGCGAGTTTATCAATGCTTATACTTTATGATTTATATTTTGATGATATCGATGACATTGATGATGAGCACGTTGGCGACTTTGACGCCTTTTCTCCAGGACATTCCCAATATCTCGCTTTTTTCTTCGATAACGGTGGACTTGGCGACAACGGTACCCCTTTCGCTAGATTGATTTTCGGCGTATATATTCTTTTACTCGGTCCATGTTTTAACGTTCGTAATTGAAGCTTACGATTAAATGAAAAAAATCTAATACATTGTCTATATACATTGCATATATGTACTGTCAGATCAGATATGTCGTGACGCGTTTAACAGAAGTGTCGATGTTTTCGGATATATACATGCATACATACATACATACGTACATATGTGTTCATACATACATATACGTTCATACATATACGTTCATACATGTACGTTCATACATGTACGTTCATACATATACGTTCATACGTGTACGTTCATACATCCACGTTCATACATACAAGTACATGTATTACAAAGGAAGGGAAAAAGAAATACGTAATAAATACGTTAAGGTATTTTTATTTAAAAAATTCTTTTGCAACCATCAGTTATATATTTTCAATACATTTTGTAACGCGCAATTCTGAACATGTTGCCCACATCGCATAGTATTAGCAACATCCAGCTTAAAGATTCCATGTCTTCGTAAATTGCATTAAGGTCTCGATGTACATGCGTATGTCTCGCTCATCGTCTAAAAGCATATTCCACAGTCACGTTCGTTTCTCGCGTTCCTTAACGTACACGATAGCATCATCTTCAAATACAGCTGCTGTGATCAGGCATTTTGCCTCGTTGTACCTCCCGTCCTCCCATCCATGGTGATAAGTAGTCAACTAGGAAGCGCAAGACCTGTCGGATCTTGTCAAAAATTTCCATGGCATGGAACTCATAAAAATATAATGTATGAGAACGGTCCCCTGTTTCAGCACCGCCACTTCCTTCACGATAAATTTTTTGTTAACAATGAATCCTTGCAGATCCACGAACGTTGGCACGAGCATGTTATCGAGAAGATTGCGATCAATTGCGACGTATCGTAGATCTTATACCATGTCAGAGGTGCACTTAGGATATTGTGCACAACGTTGGTCAATGGATTACTGAACCACGCGATCGTTTATGATGAGATAATAGATTGTTGTATTTGCGGGTACATTTTCTTTACATTCAAAGTCTAATCTCACGTCCATGGTACCACCTCTTGACTGATTCGTTCTATCGAGAGCAATCGATAATCACGAATGGACCATTATGTAAAAAAGAGACTCGGCTCGAGATACTCGTATCCATAGTAGAAATGCGCGTACAGAATACATCAGAATATATATCGCACATCTGTCTTTATCAAAATCTAGATTTAAGTCATCGTACGGATAATATTCCGAATTCAGGTAAAGTTTCGCATTGGTTAATGCAAGTCGTTGAATCGACTTACTCCTCGGACATGACCTGTTTGCATAGCGAAAATAACGTAGCGCGACTTCTCGAGCTGAATAGCCGTCTTGATGGTCCACGAATCCTTGGTTGCTCAGCAAGAGCGGAAACTCGTGCAGATCCCACGAGTGAAAAGCCATGCTCAGATATCGTCCGCTCTTCAAAGCGCGCAGCATCGACAGTTTATTTATCTCGCTCAATAACAGTGCGGCATTCGCCACTGTACTTTGAATAATTCGAGCGTTGGCTCTATCGCCGGATCTCCCGTTAGACAATTGTTGCGCGCTTGTATTAAAATCAACTCGAGACGAGCGTTGATCACCACGCATTTGTAATCTTCGCAAAATCTCAGCAGTACGTAGAGCGGTACATAGAAATTAAAGTATCCGGCTGCAGTAGTCTGCGCATCCCAACCAGCATTCCGTAGAATCACGCTTCTGTCGGATGACACTGTTACATAGTTTTTGAACATGCTAGTTATGCCTGTTACATTTCTGTTACGGTCAATCTCCACATCATTAAGTTCATATCGAATCTCATCGAATATGAACGTGACGCAATTATTTCCCACTACCACATGAGCACTCTGGACCACTTTGTTCTTCGTCAGTTTTCCTTCGACATATAGAAAGCTTTTGTATGGCAGTGTATACAGATCCTGTTGCTGTATGGGTATTCTTATTTCGTCACTGTACCCAAACGTTGTGTTGGCGAACGGGCTGAGTATCAATCTTAACGATCGTGGAAGATCGACTCGTCTTTAATGTTTAAGATATCAATCATCTCAAATGTTGCGCACCGCGAATCTCAAAAACTTTAAAAATGTAACGTTCGATGCGCTGAGTTTCTTCCTCTTCCTGATGCAGCTGAATGAGCGAGTGTTGTCGAGCTGTAGCGTCACCGACCTTGTAAAGAATCCGTTATCTCTCTGCGTACGCTCCGTTCCGTTCAGAACAAGCATTTCACACTCATGTTATCATTGTCGTACGTGCAATCTAACGGTGATCTCTTCTCCTCGAAAATTGAGCAATCGTCCGTTCTGATCGACGATGCGTATCGTTAGATCTGTAATGCTCCATGATCGGCAGGTAAATGATTTACGTCGGCCTTTCCGACATCTTATATCCTGGCGGCACGCTCGGCGAAAATTCATGTATCGTGTGTGCGCTTTTGCCATTGCTGTACGCACTCACGGTCACGTTACACTTTACGCGGATAACGTTTACATTCATTATGTTGATCGACACGTCCGATTCGTGCCACCTTCGGTTGCAGTATACACTTCGACGAAAATCCCAACAGCGATCCAATGATGTTGGACTTGCCAAAATTTATTCTGTATGCATCTAATCTCACATCTCATCGTGTTGCAGTTTGCACGGAGCGTAATTGGGTATTCTCTATCCTCACTATTATCATCATCATCATCAGTGTCATTGTCACCACCCACTACATCAACGATTTCAAGTGCGTCGCGATGCAGACGTTTTCATAAAATCGCGTTTCAGAAATTCATTTATGTCTCGCACTTCGTACGAACCCTCGAGAATTGTAATTTCCGCGTTGTCTTTGGTGAAATAAAATTTGTTGTTCGATTCGTTCACGTTCGGTATCTTGTGATAAGTTTCAAAAATCGCCAGATCGAGCTCGTAATCTCCGTCACTCAAATCTATGACGGGGAAATAATTCGCCGCGAAGACGGTACTCTTTCCGCTCAGTGTAAGCGTCAACGCTAAGCGTCAACGACATGACTGAAAGAGCGTTCGACTAATACTAAGATTTCACAGCACCTCGTCGAGCTTTTTTAAATTCACGCGCGTCTACCGTTTGTAGAAACCGCAGACACATCTATCCGCAGAAACTCTGATCGTATATCTTATAAGACGTGCGATTGTACTCTATCGTCGTACCGTTCTCGATATATCGCACCAGTTCCTTAGGCGTTCGAAGATTACCGAAACTGTCAAAATACACGATGCGATTGTTCCTCTTCACGTACGCTATCCAGTGAGTACTAGGCCCAGTCGCATCGTCCAGATTCACGATACCGCTTTCGTTTCGGCGCACGCCGCTCGTCGGTAACGTGTTACGCATGAAAATGCCTCTAAAGTATGGTACGCGTACACATCTCGCGAGCTCGTTCAATTGTAGATTGGTAGTTGCGCCAGATGGCATTTTTATCATCTTTTTGACGTTTTTTTTTTCTTTGCAGCTACGCCCTGTCCATGTTTGTATGGACCGAGATACAGTCCGCGACCCTATTCCATCGCGCGATTGTGACGTTGCAGTTCTTCGAGCTGACGTCGCGTGACTTTGCTATCGTTTACCGCTTTCGCTACGCTGGCCGCTCCGCCGATCAAGGACCCGAGTGCACCCAACATTGGCAGAAACAGTACGCACTATCTCGTTTCGCCGTAGGAAGTATCCGCTTTTTCGTCGCCTTTTTCTTCGTCATCTTCTTTTTCTTCGGTTTCATGCCCTTGCCGATCTTGGCTTTCATCGCTGCCCAGACGGCAGCTGCGGCGGCTCTCTCGCTCAGAGCCGAATCTCTCGCGACCACGCGTCCTAGCGCTTTATCGGAGAGTACCATGTCCTGCGCTTAAAGACGGGAGATACAGAAAGAAATTTAACGAGTTCACGATACTGTAACGTGACTAGTCGTTGTCGATACTTCGCCAGAGACGAACATGGCTGATGTGCGCGAGCGTGAAAAAATCGCGAGAGAGATCGAAAAGACGAGCGAGTCGATCCGCAAAAAACATCGCGCTCTGAAAACCAATAGAATCGAGGAGGACATGGCATTGGACAGACATTTTAACCCTATTATCAAATCGCTGCGACAGATCGTTGACAGCCCCGGTGTGCGCGCGATAAAGAGACAGTCGCGCGATAATGACTCAGCGTCTGCCTCCAAGCGCGAGAGGAAGAAAGAAGAAGAGGAAAAGGAGGAGGAGGAGGAGGAGGAAGAGGGAGAGAAAGCGAGTGAGACGTTCGAGCATTTCCGCGATCCCGCATAAATCCGATGATCAATCGCACGATCGTGTACAGCGGATAACCTCCACTCCGCGTAAAATGATCGTACCGGCGATAGAATCGTTGGATAATCATTTTCGAAACGGCGGACGGCTCGCTAGTAACAAAGGTTCAAAATCGGTTGCAAACGTCGGAAGATCGAGAGGCGTTGCAAGTCGCTAGGTCAAAAACGTCGAGGCTGTCCTGAGGGGAGCGCGAGATAACAGAAGAGTGGTATAGATTATATACGGCGTTTACCTACACAAGGATGGATTGATGTTTGGCAATAAACATTTCGACGTGGATGATGCGGACAATGTAATTATCGACGGCGTACGATACGCCGGTCTTTACGTTAATTTTCAAGAGAATTTCAAACGATCTCTTCTACATGGAAGACGATATGAACAAGTACAAGAGCATGCTGCAGATGACGAATGCGCACAAGCATCATTCGCAGGGCCGATTATTGAGCAACAGGGGATACAAGTACAAATACGTAATCGCGCCGGTGATGTCGATCACACCCAAGAAACAGAAGAAGAAATCTAGAAAAGGATTACCTCACGCAATGAACGACAACGCGATCGATTACGTGCACTGGGACAATCCCAACGAGCTAGTGGAGCGTGTATTGCTCGACGCTTCGCACCGAGCGGGCAACAACGCTCATGACAACGAGATGCTGTCGATTATTGACTAACTTCGCGAAGCCGTCTTATTATAAATTAAATCGCATATCGACAAAACGAGTCAGTCGAGTGGCGCCAGCAAAATTCAAAGTGGGCAAAATTCGGTACGCGTGAGCAAGTACAAGACGATTTTTTAGAAGGGTTACACACCAAATTGGATCACTGAGGTGTTTACGATCATTAAGGTGCAGCGTACCAATCCCGTAACTTATCGAAGACCACGAAAAATCCGTCGCTGGTGCGTTCTACGAGCACGAGTTGCATCGCGCTATTCATCCAGACGTGTATGTCGTGGAAAAAGTACTGCGCAGGAAGAAAGACAAGTAGTTGGGATTCGATGGATCGCATAATTCATGGATACACAGAAACAATGTCATTTGATAAAATTTTTCGTGTATTTTTTTTACATATAAAAATATATATATTAATATAAGTATATAAACATATTTTTTTTTTATTACTCCTCACTCATCATCATCTTCGTTTTATATCTAGCGATTATCTAGCGATATCGCGTTTCATAGTCTCGTAAACATCGTCGCATTCTATATAATAAATGAGACTGTCTGTGTCGGTGTACATGATTGTTTTTGTCGCGATAAATCGGCATGTACGTGTCGTGGTGAAATTCGTACAAGCAGACTTTCGATATGTCAAATATGCACATACCCACGTAAATCTGTTTGTTAAACTTCATCTCGAGTTTGCACATTTCGACGGCGATCAAATTTTCCGCAAAAACGTTACGGCTGTGAAAATTCGGTTTCGCGATCATTGCCTCCGCGCCGTCCGTCCGTCCCATTTTGTTATTAATTTTACATCAACGTGGTTGCACACATTCTCTATGATCTTACCGAACACGGCGTTGTTCATTAGTTTATACAAATTTTTTTCGAAATCGTTTTTCGCGAGCGTTCTAAATTGTGTATTGAGTTCAATGTAACCGCAGAGCCATAGAGATTAAGCGAATTGTAGTACCCGGTGGATCTTTATTACGCGAAGACTGTGACGAGTATGTTGCTGCAGGTTGCGGTAGTGGATGACGTAACACTGCTTATCGTACAACGTCGCTAGAAGTTTATCTTCGCGCTTGCCAGGCGGTTTATCGTGCGTTGGTCAGAAAGGTAGGTCAGTGTGTTGGTCGTGTAGATGCTTCGGATACTCGAGATCGACTTCGAGAATATAACCAGTAGGTGAATCCGGAGCGATCGCGTCAAAGTTCGCAGCGTCTTCGACCATCGAAATTCGGCGTATGGTAAAGGTTGACATATTGTTCATCCGTACAGATTATTCACATCGTAGTACATCAAGTACGACGATGGTTTCGATGGATCGAACAAACAAATGTACTTGTTGTTAGCCTGCGCATATATGCCAGAGCATTGATTGAGGCCGCCGCGTATACCGCGCTCGATGAACATGATCATATCAATATTAATGTGTAACTCTAATCTTACGCGTGTATATTTTAGCATTTTTGGCGTTTTGGTTTACGTGAAACCTGGCAATGTATAATAATGCGCGGGATCGAGTACAGTAACTCGCGATGCAACTATTGCGGAAATTTTCGAAAATGTCTGCTAATAACAAGACATCAGTTTTCAAGTACAGATCACTGTACTCGTCGAGCATTCGGATGGAGCTTCCAGATATTCGCAGCGTGAGCGTAATCGCTTTCGGATACTGTATCGCCTGTCAACGAACTGAAAAATAATTCGCGCGGTGGTGAGCGCATGTCCTGCAATTTTTTGACGCAATCAATGTACTTGTACGAAAAGACACTTTTTCGTGTGAGTAATTCAAATTTTTCGTCTGATAATGTTGGAAATTCGGAACGTACAATTTTTAATTTATCTTTTTCGAGATACGATGCCAATTTATTGAGGCTTGCATTTAAAAATTTCAAAGAATCAATGAATCTTAATTTTATGCAATTTTTCTGAAAATTATTTCATTTTTGTCTTTGGTGCTATCGACATGTTTAGTGAATGAAATATATTTTTCTTTGATTATCACTACATGTATATCTACATGTCCATCGTACGTGGTAGCAATTTCCTTAATAATAAAATTATAAAATGCGCGTCGTAGCCTGATAAATTGTGAAATACGACTGGAATATAAAACGAATTTTTATAATTTAAATTACAATTCTCTCTGTCGAATGCGCTGGACCACGGTATCTACTGGTGAGATGACAATGATCGCGGACTCACGTGTCGTCCGGCGCGAACGTTTCTCGCAAATGTGACAACGCGTCGCGCTACGGTACGCCTCCCATTGCTGTTAGATAACGTTTCCATGGGCGTTGGCGGATATGATATTTTTCGCGATGCGCCAAATCATTGAATTGTCGCGCGAATCACGCTATACAGTCTTTATCGCGACGGAAGTGATACGATAATAATGCGTCATTGTACGCACATCGCACATCGTAGTAGCCTATACTAAACGCATCATGCTTGATACATGTACGACGTCGCGTCTTCCTTGTCGGATTTCGTCTTGCGTAAGACGCACTCCAGATCGGCGTAGACGATGAACGGCACTCGTTCCCGATTGTTATAGTTGTCGAATTCGAGCCACCTGTC
This sequence comes from Acromyrmex echinatior, assembly GCF_000204515.1. The sequence goes on along the minus strand of NW_011626788.1, from coordinate 104,921 downwards.
GTCCTCGCTCGGCAGTCGCATGGCGCAGTCATTGATCTTCTGGCAATCCACTTCGTGCGGCTGCAATTTTTTGCACGAACTGAAGTAATGAAGGCACCTGCAAATAATAAATTCTTTTTTACTGTTTCTTATTGACTATTTTTATTATACTTACCGATCACAAAAATATTTCCTGCTCTCGTTCCCAGTAATTTGTGATCTTACAAGGCGGGATAGATTTTTTATCCACGCAAAGTGTCTAATGTTGTAGTTGCGTGAATATTGTAGATACAGGAGATTGACATGCTTCTCTTTCTTGTCATTGGTGAGCCACAAAGGAAAGACCTGTCTATTTTCGATGCTATACACGTTGATCGACACCGCGTTCAACCGTTCGAATTTCGGAATGTCTTTTAATGTCATTGGAAATTCGATACCCGTGAGATTTAACACTGCAATGTAATGCGGGTATGATAATTCCCGATTTACATATCTTTCTGCAGGGTACAGAGCAGCGACCACCGACCACGTGAAACATGCATTGTCCGTCGAATAAACACTGACCCCTCGTTTCGTCGCTATTTCTCGCGACACTTCGATGTGACATCCCGCGTGCATTGAATTATGCTTATTCACATTCACTACCAAATTGAGGTTCGTGATAATGCCCGCTGTTGCGTTCCTGAAATTCTTCGAGCGATGCTAGGATAGGCGACGACGTGTCGCTCCTACCACTCGCGCATATCAGTGCAACGATGTATCTCGCTGTTCTTTGTAATTATGCTTTTATAGCATGTTTATCCTTCGTCGCAAACTCGTTGAACGCGGTTCACTTTTACACTGCCATGTCTTTCTACAGCGTCTCGCACTCGCTCGAGCACTACATCGCCAGCATCTTCTAAAAACTGCCGCTCGATGTGATTAGAGTTTATCACCGTACCTGTCAATATACGACTCTCAAATGCGGCGTCGATTTCTCACTAGACAAGAGATCGTTCGTTGCCACTCGCGTACTCGCCATCAATGTGCACGAAACGTCGCTCCAATTGCAACTTTGCACCCGCGAGTCGCGCGATCCTCACCACCGCGGTTTGTCTGTATCCAAAGGCGCGGACGCTTGGCACGACAAAGTTCTTCAAGCTGCTCGATGCACTCGTCGCATCGTTGCAGCCACGAGAAACACTCCACCAGAGTAGCGACCTGGCCGTACTGTTCTAGCAGTTCGCGTTCCACTCGCTCGTGGTTTTCCATGTTTTTTTTTAATGTGTGCAAAGTGGGCACATGCTGCACGAAAATATAATGTACAAAGGCAGTCTGCAATTCGTGGACGACATGCCGTCTAGCCTACCGAAAGAACCGGTCTCATACACCCTGACGTGATACACACAGACATTTTTTACACACGTGAGACATTTCTCCATCGTTAATGTCAGCTATACGAATCATACATGATGTTTATACGGTTAAAGAACCACCCGTTGTATAATAATTGTGGATCACACAGTGCTTAGTACGAGCATTCAATATACAAATTTCTGGAGACGACATGAATTTTTTTATGCGATCCATTTCACTCGCTCATATCACTAGCGTATCCACTATTGTCGGATAGCATTTCTTCGTCGGACGACTCTTGGTCTATTATATTCTCAAAGTCTACTTCCATTTCATCAAACACTTCGTCTCTAATATTCGCGTACTGTTCCTCATCCATATTTCTAATATATTCTGCTACGTCGACTCTGTCCTCAATGTTACCGATATTCTCGAACTCTACACCATTATGTCCTCAAATTCTATTTCCATTGCTTTAAATAACATGTCTGTATTTACACCATCCATGTCCTCAACGTCTGCATGATGTCAGCCATACTTTTCGCATTACACTTATTACGATTCGGTAATCTTTAAAAACGTCAACTTAGGTGCCGCGCGCTTATGACCCATTATATATTCTATTTGCGACTTCTTTGTCCCTTTGTCTACCCTCCCTATTGCAACATCGGTGACGTGTCATCGATCTCTTCTTACAAAAAAATATCGTTATCGGCGTCTTTCTCTCTTAACGCGTCGCGACGTATCATCGATCTCGCAGTTCTTCCTAGATAAATATCATTATCGACGCTTCTGACCTTGCGCTCTCTTTCAATTTGGAGCGAGTTTTATAGTTAATTTTGCGTCCGAATGCGAATTTTACTTAATTTCTTATGTTTTTATCTACGTTATAACTCTATTGTTAATTACCATTGTTAATTTATTTGTCACATTAATTTATTTGTCACATTGAAAATGATCCAACAAGGATCGAAACGTTTGTTTTGTTCACCTTCTGATTGTCAAATTATATTTTATGTTTTTAATTTTATGACATAGTTTTATTTCATTTTTTTAACTATTTATACAGTTTGTCAATTTATGTTTTAGGCTCGTAGCCCTTTTTCCTTTTTACTTATTTTGATTTATTGAGCCTTATTATTTTTATAATATAATATAATATATAATATGATACACACACATATATATATATATATATATAATATATATATAATATAATTTTTTTTTCAGATGTCTCCACTACTTTAGCTAAATTGGAGATTCACAGCCAGGACGTATTTTTTACAAATCGCTCGTTTTAACAATCTCCTAGGTATCTTCTCACGCTCTTTGCTGTAGTCCATGTCAACGTATCGATGTCAGATGATCATGATATTGCAAAATCATTAAATCCTTTTCTGTATTACTCATTGGTAAGCGCACTATCCTTATCAATCAAGAAATACATATCAACCTAGAAATCTATATTTTTGCCAACATTTATGACATAAATCGCAGAAATCTTTATAGAATATATCGATATTCACGATCATTGTATACGCGTTTCATAGATACCATCCTTTTTAAACAACAGATTTGAATTCGCGCATAAGATGCTTCGGTATCTTTGCGTACGTCTGACAGAAATAGAAGCAATCGATGTTCGCGTGTCGTCCCATTGCAAAGTACTCTCTTATCGCGTCCTGCTTGTCGCACGCGACGTTATCAAAGATAAAGATGGAATTCGGAAGCGCCTCGCTCAGTGGAATGACGTCGATGTTATTGAATGTAAAATAACCGATTTCCTCGATCGATGCTAACAAATTCAATTCAGATATCGATATTTCGATTGTTGCAGCAATTTTGAGTATACGTTCTCGAATCGTACACCGTGCGGATTTTCCGGGCTTATCAGCACGTTCGTCTTGTCGCAATTTGACGCACCGCAGATTATAGCGTGTGTAGAGGCCGGTAGCATGTTGCCATGCTTACGCGTCTCTTTATCGGTTTGCACTTTGCCGTCGAGATTCATCACTTTGATGCCCTGGCGCACAAAACCGCATTTTTTCTTTCCACAAAATATTGAAAGCGATATCGCGAGAGAGTCTATTTATAGAGTCACGTAGAGCGAAATCGATCAGTAATCAAATTGTTTCTCGTCGTATCAGATGATCTGCACAGTTTAACCTCCAAAGAACTGGAATACATACCGAAAATTGTACTGCGAGAGTTTGAAAATTGCATAGATCTGTTGTGGAACAGATTATCAGAATATATACGAGCAGATTCGGAGGTACGATGATACCATCGGTACTTGAAGCATTACAATTTACTGAGTCATCAAACGCATATCGATGGTCCGGCGCTTCTGATAAAGAATTGCAGCGAATGTCGTCGAGAGGCTTGTTAAATCATGCATATAAACGTACTTCCTTTCGAACTACAGATTCCCGGATATCAGTTTTGCGCTCCGGGAACGCGATTGGAAAAGCGATTGAATCAAGGAATTAATTCATTGGATGCATGTCGCGAGCACGACATAGCATATTTGCACAGTAATGATCTCACTGAACGACACGCGGCTGACATATACTCGCCGAGAAGGCGCGGAAACGCATTACCACGAGTAATTCGACTTTTAGAGAGAGAGCTGCAGCCACAGCAGTTTGGGTAGCTATGAAGGCCAAAACGAAGATTGGTATGAGTTCGAAAACAGGAAGAGCATGCGGATACTTCCGACGGCGCCCAGTTCTACCGCTGCGCGGCATTCTTGGGTCATGGTTCGGTAGCGCGGCGAGAGTCGCCAAGGCAGTAAACGATAACAAAGCGGCGCAGCGTCAGTTGAAAGAACTGCAACATCGTAATCGCGTCATGGAAAATCGCGGAGTTTATTTTGCTCCCTACAAGCGCGGACAAAGTATCGCGCATAGAAAAAAAAACGATGAAACGTTCAAAATGCCGAAGGGAGTAACTACCGATGTGCAACTGCAATTTACGAACCGTATGCGCGATTCCATATTTTAGAGGCATCTTTATGCATACTACATTACCGGTCGAAACGAGAGTACGTCAAAACGAAAGCAGTATCGTAAATCTGGACAATACCAAGGGATCTGAACAACCCGATATAGATTGGGATTGCGAAAAGAGGGAATCGCGTCATGTACTTTGATAGTTTCGGCAATCTTCGGCCGCTGAAGAAACTCGAACGATATCTGGCAAACAGTGCAATCGAGTACAATCGCACGCCTCATCAACGTTATAGCCAGAACAATTGTGGGCAGCTTTGTCTACAGTTTCTACGAACGGTTGACAAGCAGTTCAAGGACCGACATTGTATTGTTTAACTCAGTGCTCGTTTGAAACATGTCGCTGACATTTACGCTGACCGGCAAGAGTAGCGTTCTCGCCGTGAACTACTTTCCAGCGGTAGATTTGGTGACAGCAATTACTCGGTTTAACGAACTTTGAAACGAACTTACTCTAGCAAATGTAAATTAAACAAACAAGTTTTACTATGACAATGAGAAAATACGAACGAGAATTATATGAACTGCGTGATATAGAGCAGTATCTGAAGCGTGAAATTTTACATTCTCACGATGCAAGGAGGATGAAGAGTTACCGCTGGTTATTCGCGCCAACAACATATACGATGAAAAGTGAGATCAAATGCGCCTATCGAATAAATTTTGCAAACATTAACTCGCTGCTGGGATTTTTGTCAAATCGCGTGCTGGAGCCGCGACAGTAGCACGAGTCAGATGTGCCGATAAATCAATGAACATCATACGAATCGAGTGCAACGTGACCGCGTGCGTACAGCAACGACAAGTGCGTGCACGCGAATTTTTGCCGAACGTGCTACCGGGATATAAGATATCAGAAAAGCCGACGCAGATCATTTACCTTCCCATCGTTGTATGGAACATTACGGATCTGACAATTCGCGTGGTATACCAAGACAGTCGATTGTTCGATTTTCGGGGAGAAGAGAGTTAGGTTGCATGTACGGCAGTGCTAACGTACATGAGATGCTTGTGTTGAACGAATAGCCGAAACAGATGAGAGATACACCTTTTATTGGAAAGAAACTCCCCTAAACCTGAAAAGAAAAAAACTCACTGCGTCCGTTGCATTCTTAAAGTCGTTGGGTTTCATACGAAATGGCTAATATCCTAAATATTACCGGTGAGCCGATCTTTGACGACCGCATCGTCAAGATTGAGACTCATACGTACAATCCGTATACTAACACTATATTTGGACATAGCGACGAGATACGGATACCCATACAGCAGCAGGATTTGTATACGTTGCCGTGTGACAATTTTCTCTACATCGAAGAAAGATGGTGAAGAAGAAAAACGATCAGATGTCGACGACGAAATAATTGGAAGTATTAGAAATAATTGCATGGCGTTCATGTTTGATAAAATTCGATATGAACTCAACAGTGTGGAAATTGATCACAATAAAAACGTCGGAATTATCAGTACTATCAAGAATTATGTGTCGATGACGTAAGATAAAGCTTTGATTGCTCTGAACGCAGGATGGAACTCTAGATCTGACATGGAAGAAGGACACTTTAATTTTTGCCAACATGATGTTGGACTTTTGCAAGGATTACAAACGCGTGGTCGTCAACGCTCGCCATGAATTGATTTTGATACGAGCGCGCAACGCATTACAATTGCTTGGTGGGAAATCCTGTGACGGAATCTGAGGTTGAATTATTCAAAGTACAGCGGCGGATGCCCCACGCTGCGTTAAAAGAAATCAATAAATTATCAATGCTGCGAGCATTGAAAAGCGCTATCTGAGCATGAGTTTTCGCTCGTGGGATCTATACGAGTATCCTCAGTTACAGAATACGATCAAGTATTCATGGATTGTCAAAACGGTGACTCAACTTGAAAAGCCGCGATATGTTATCTTTGCTCTACAGACCGATCGAAAGAATGTCATGTTACGAAATGTTAGCGTGTTCGACGATTGTAATTTGAGTATCGTGAAAGTATATTTAAATTCAGAATTTTTTTAGAATTTTTTCAGATATTTTTTTAGAAATTATAGAGTTATAAAGAAGTGTTATATATTTTTAATATATCAGAAATTGAATAAATGTTCCAAAAAAGAATATAAACTTTCTCAGTATTTTTCGTAGGTGTCATAATTCATATAAAAATTCTGCGAAAACTTTGCATCAGGGCGCGATGAAAAGTGGGACCGCTACAACTGTACAATTGCTACGCAACCTTCGTGACTCCCTCATAAACATGAAATTATCTTTTTTCGCGATCTGTACTTGCTTTTACTTGCTTTATGCTTAGCACGTATGTGATTAGAAATTCCTAAAATTCCTGTAGTGATTATAATCTTTATAAAAACTTTTTATAAAGACTTTGCAAAATGCATACATCTTTGTAACTGTAAATACAGTAGTAAATACTGTTCCTACTCCGTATAAATATTATTAATTAGCGTTTTGAATTAAAAATATATAATACGCCATACTAACATTTTGTTCGCTTGTTCGTGACTAATATTACTTTGAATTTTTTGTATATAGTATTTTAATTACAACAGTTGTGCAAGTTTTGTTTAACGCTTTAATATTTTTAAGTTGCTTCATTTAAATACCTGCTTTATTTCTTTCCTTTCTTTCATTCCTTTGGAAATGTAAAAAATTGTCAAATAATTATGATTCATACGTGACTTATTAGATAATTTCCTCCTAATGGAAAAAAACTACCATCTTCTCGCGGTTTCCGTCGAGCAATAATATGGACATTAATATTGATTTATTATTCAAGAATGTTTATAAAAGGTATGTAACACACCTGTTATTTATTAAGATTGCATGTACAGTTGCGTTTTGTTGAACGATTTTGATTTGTAACATATGTAAATGAGTGAAAATATGTGAAATAGTTTCAACACTTGACTCCTGTCCACGTTCCTGGCAAAGAGTAGATTCCTTATTTGCCAAACTTTCAATTTTAAAGCGCTTTTTCGTTTATTTTTCTGCGTTAATTCTTCAACTACAATTTGTATACATTTTAGAAAGGCTAGAATCAAAAAGAAGAGCACAAGTATCTATGACAGAAGAAAAATTTAAAATTTATTTAAAAAAACTTATTTAAAAAAACACAGTAAAAGACTCATTTTGTGTGCGTAGTTCAGAATTAATTTATAATAAACATGAATATACGAGTTCTCATAATTGCCAAATAAAAATTGAAATATTATATCTCTGAGTACATGTATCAAAAAATTGAAAAAAGTAATAAAGACATTAGAGAAGAAAAAGAGCAGTTTATAAAGTTTATTTTAAGATAAAAAAAAATTATAATGTTTTTCAAACGTGAAGTTCATAATCTTTCGAGTATACGCACAGAATTTGTTTGGTAGAACATTTGTATTGATATATATAACACATGTTGTTTCAAAATTTTAAAAATTAGTACTTTACAGTAAAAGAAAATAAAATATCGCAATTAGTATTAAAAAAATACATTTTAAATGGTATTCTCTATTCTGAAATACTATTATAGATGGAATTTTTTTGGTAGAACTTAATTGATAGAATTTTGATAGAACAGTTAGTTTTTGAACACACATTTTCATCAAATGTTTAAAATTTGCATTTTATAGTTAAAAAAAATTGAAACGATTATTTAATCTATATTAGATTTTTTCTTATTATAAAATTACATTTTTTTAGTAATAATAATATTGATAATTAACTATTAATAATGTCATATTAATATTACGAATAACATTAATATATATTTTATTAATATTTATTAATGTTAATGTTCGAAATACAGCTAACACGGACAGTTTTTGCAGATTTGCTGTACGTGCGATATGCAGATCGAAAGCTTCTAGAAGGATTCCAAGCGTCTTAGAGGTTTCCAAAACATAAACTCGGCCATCATCTCATCAATAAAGTCGAAAAATAATAAGCTAAGCTGCACGTAACATGTACGCAGATCTCAACCGCTATAACGGCGAACCAACTCAGATCGGTCGCAGCGCACGCGCGATCGCATGACGCAAAACGCGTAATATGCGTGCATCCCAATCAAGAATCCAGATTTAGCGGGCGCGCATGGCAATAGCGTACCACTTGGCCATCGCGCTCGAAATTGCCAATCGCCGCCCAAAACAGAGGGTCACCTCAAAATTTTCAATTTTGCGAATTTCATAGGCGAATGCAAGAGGAAGCCTTTGTTCTTCAAAGAGAATAAAAGGCAAAACCGAGAAGCAATGACTCTCTTTTTCTTCGCTGTTCTCGAGTCAACGCTTCGCTACAAGTGCAATCGCCTAGGAGACGCTCCGCCGCCAGAAAACCGCCGCGTTTGATTCGCAATTGAGAATTCGCGTAAAGCAAAATTCAGCCAAAACGCCGTCTCATTCAAAATTTTCTCGCTATCGCTCTCGCTCTAACTCGCTGTCGAACAGTTAATATTATGAAAAATATTATGAAATTATTGAAATATGCATTTTTTAAAATAAAAAGTAAATGACTAATTAGACTAATACTCGTTTTTACTCTTTTTAACTCTAAAATGCCAAATTTTCAAATTTTGAAAAAAAAAATATCAAGATATACACGATCGTATTTCCAAAGAAATTATGTGAGTGCACTAAAAAGATATTACAAAAAACATCATGTTTGAAACACATTTTGAATTTTTTAACGTTAAAATCATTTTTGCTTAATGAGAGGATTATATGATTATTAAAATTTTTTTAAATCTATCGTTATGTAGAATGTATGTGTCCTTTTTCTCTTATATAGGAACACACCGAGTGGCCGAGAAAGCATATTTTTGGTTTTCGATTTTAGTAGAGGAAACGAACGAGACAGTGAGAGAGAGCTCCCTTTCGCTCTATTATTTCGCTTGTGTTTACAAGTTACTAGTAGAGCGAGAAGGACGGGCGCTCTCTCTCTCGCTGTCTCGCTCGCTCTCGCGTAGCGGCGAAGTCGGCACCAATACGTACGCGACTCGGTACCAATACGTGTCTGCTTGGTGGGGTAGAAGAGATAGGACTGGTTTTCTGTGATGCCGAAAGCCAAATGTACACCACTGCCTGGTGGAGAGGACCGGCGGCGGCGGATCGCGCCTAGCGGCCATTGTCCCGCTACACGTTTTCACCGCGACAAGGATGCAAATTTCCGCACATACCCGCTGCGTAATTTCCTGGGACATTCCCCACATCGCATCTTCCCAGAGACATCACGTACTGTGACATCATTCTCCGCACATCCTCGTGATATTCCCTCGTCCAATGACGTCATGCACTATAACGTCCACTATAAAATCCGACTTCGTGACGTCATCCCCCTTATTTTGTGACGTCACTCTCTCTCTGTGATGGCATTTTCTCGTCTAGTGACCACCTTTTCCCCTTCCCGCGGACCCTTTCTGCCGCGGATACCCCCTTGCCCGCCCCCCCTCGAAGTTCCCGAATTAGAATCGGCCTATATACTCTACTAATAATGAATTATATAAAAATATATAATAAATTAGGAGTCAATAAAATACACTCATAAACAAGAAATAATTGCATAATCTTTATTGTCCAAACTCTTGGAAATTTGATCAAGGAGATAATGAGGAAGAATGAAGAAGGTATGAAAGGACGGTTAGACTCAATCTCACAGGAATACGCGCAGAGGCAAACATCTGAGTCGTATGCACCTTTTCGATTCTGGAATATGGATCAACGTCCGAAGGGACGCTATGACATCTGTTTCGATGGACAGTGCGAACGTCAGTCCTACTTTTGGGTATAAAGAACTTAATCCTTTTGACCCGAGACTGGAACTCGTGCGATCTCAGATATTAGAGGGAAGTGAATGCGAGAGGTGATTCCCATGAATAAAAGACAGCTAGGCAAACATACTAAGTTACATTTATTAATAATAAAAAGAAGGAATATTAAAAGTTTTTACATATAATAAACTTTTTTTTACATAAGAATAAGAAATTTAAACATATACTTAATACATAATGGAGATGTGCGTGCGTGCGTGCGTGCGTGCGTGCGTGCGTGCGTGCGTGCGTATGTATGAGAAAGAGAAGAGGAAATGGTTAAGGGTATTGGAGAAGAAAGTGATGCAGAAACACATCGGGATAAGGTGCTTGTAAAGGACGATGTAAGGAGTGGCGTTTCCTGGGATATAAACTGTGACTATTCTATCCCCTTCGTTGGAGGGGGACGAATATAGCCTAAATAGCCGATCCCAGTCGATTGGCTCAGGATTCGATTGAAAAGGAGGAGTTTGGAAGCTGAAAGGAGGGAAATGAAATCGTTCCTCGAGAGGAGGAGGGAAATAATTTAGGATTTCCCGAATATCAGGATTGATGACAGGAGGAGAGGTGAGATCTAAGGATTGTGTCTGTTCTAACGTTGGTGAGTAGGAGACCTCGCGAAATTAGTCGTCGGTCGGTTGTGGCGGCGCGATTGTGGGCCAAGGGGGCGGTTCTGCCTACTTCTTCAGACGTAAGGAATTCATCCCTGTTTTTTAATGGATGTACTAGTACGCACTACAATCCGAAGGGTTAAAATAAAATATGTGTATGTTTCGTCAGAAACGCGCATAAGTGAATATAAATGTGTTTCCATGCGGGGAGACGAGGGAATCAACCGAAAGGAATGGCGACTTACTTGTTAGCTGGCTATCCACAAGATATCGGATAGCTTTCGGTTGGTATGTGACCGAGCAGGTCCGTTGTCAGCGGAGAGCGCCAGAAGGGCAGTCAAACAAGGGCAGTGTTTCGAAAAGCTGCCAGTTAATTGTCAAACTGCAGAAATGTTTATAAATATATATATTTAAATTGTAATTTTTGTAACGCAATAAACTTTCTCACTTAATTTGACGTTCAATTTAAAAGAAGTTGAGGAACAGTGATGATAGTGTTTATCTACATACGTTTCTTCGGATTCAGTGCAAGATGCATTTAGATATTCCTCTTCGGCTTCATCTTTTCCAAAAATGAAGTCCCTTTTAACTTTACATTTAAACTTCTTTCAATTGGATTAAAGAGTACTTGATAGGTCGTTACTCAATATTAAAGATTGGTTTGAAGGCCAAAATACGTAATCATTTTTGACCCACTGATGTGGGACGTACGAATACTCCATTTTCGTTACATATCGATGTTTTTTTTATTATAGCCACAACTATAAAGTGATTATTACTCAACACTTCGAACACTTTGTGTTGTCTCCTTATAATATCACTGTCTGTTTTGTAGGTCAGCGTGAATCATTTAAGGTTCGTATATGTTTAGCTGGCTCACAATGAAACTCAACACTTGAATATATAAAGAACGTATATTACATTCGCAAAATTAACACAGAGTTTTCTCTCAAAATTGTGTTCACTTGCGTGTGTGTGTTTATAGTTCATTCGCACGGATTGTATGTTGCTCATGCGTGTTCATTCGTTGTCTATAGCACGCGATTTATTCGTTCAGAGCGAATCATCCTGAGCCGCTGTGCGGCAATGCCTGGGGATGTTACTTGATATTCGACGAACACGACTACGCCTGAGGTCGTCACCTTGAGTCGCTATACACACGCACACAGCGAATATAACTAATTGTCGTATAGTAATGAAACCGATTTCGATTATTGCAACGGGAACGACTGACTTTGACTGCTGTCGTGGACTGTCCAATCTCGATGACAATATTAAGACTGAGATCCGTCCATGGTGGAAGGGATATAATATGGTGTGCTCACTTTGCAAGCATCTCTCTCTAAATCTCCGCCGTTTCTGTCTATGAATGTCGCATAAGATTCAAAGGCTGCCAATTGTGAAACGCGAAACGTGGGATAGTAGTCTTTTTATATTAAAACTGTCTTAGGCCCGTATTTATAGTCAAGCTCAAGACAACGCTTCAAGATCAAGATCATCTTGATCAAGATCATCTTGAAATGATATAATTACAAAATAAGACGATCTTCATGAAGAAGATTTTGCTTAAATAAATCTTATTTGATTTGAGATCGACTTGGCGAAGACGTATTTAAAACCATGCTTATTTTTAATTCGGCTGTTTCCATTAGTCCCTTCAATAGGAACACTGAATTCAAGGTAAAGTTAATAGTTTTATAAAGTATAATTTTATGTGTAACTCATGTATAACCCATGCTCTCTATGGTTACACATATGCACTAACACTCCTGCCTACCTAACTTAACAAACAAATGAAGCAAAGTGCTGTTCATGTTCTTTGATGCTGTTCTAAACCAAGTTCTAAACCAAGAATTATGATAATATATTTTATTTTAAATAATCAAGTAAGTAAAATATTATTAAAATATAATTCTGTTGTGTAATACTTCTTTATCTATAAAAAATTATTAATAAAAATATAATTTTATATAGAATGTCATACAAGGAGAAATCTAACCTCCCCAGTAAAAACAAGCATTACACGAGTTTAGAACGTAAAGTATTTTTGCAAATACTCAACGACTACAAACATATAATTGAAATTAAAAAAAATATACAACGATAATACAGCGCTAAAAGATAAAGACTTGACATGGAATGAAATATACAATAAATATAATCAATCTGTCTTAATTTCTCAAGAGGTAAAAAAAATGTATATATAAATGTATATAAAAGATTGTAAAATTTGATTATAACAGAGGACTGTTACTCAATTAAAGAAGTTATGGACTAATTTAAAATAATCTTAGAGAGAATTATTAACAAAAGAAAAGCAATCATATTTAGGGGGACTGGTGAGGGGCAACTGGTAGGGGACCACCACAAGTACAAGTTCCAATACCATATAGCACTACATCTTATGAAACAGCACCTGTTTCATTTATCAAATACGTCTGACACAGAAATCAACGGTGTGCAATGACAATTTTATATACTGAGCTTTTTATAATCTTAATATAATTGTATTATTTATATAATAAATATATTTTAGTTAATTGAGACTTAAGCTAATAGCTATCGGTGATAATCAAAATATAGAATTGGATTCGGATAATGAAGATTGTATAAATACACACAATAGAAACTGTGCAAAGTACTTATTATTACTTATATTTATGTGTATTGTATATTGTGTTGTATATTATATATTGTGTTTGTGTGAAGTGTGTGATCTCTAAATCTCATGAAGTGAAATCTGACTCGAAGAGATTGAAAATTGAAGCAGTCTTCGAAAAAAGAGTGAAAATACTACCATTCTTGTATAAGAAAGATTTGTATTTTCAATGAATGAGACATTATTCTTTTGAAGTAATATCTCACTGTAAAAGAATGATGTCTCATTCCAAAAGAATGAAAATCTGCCACTTTTAAACAAGAATGGTAGTATTTTTACTCTTTTTTCAAGACTGATTCAATTTTTTCTCTTCGAGTCATATTTCACTCAAAGAGAGAGAGAGAGAGAGAGAAAGAGAGAGAGAGTTTTTACACACACACACGCGCGCGCGCGTATTTAGTTCGTCTTCTACGAAGAAGGATGATACATTAACAACTTTGTATAGTAGAGAAAAACAACAAACAAATATGCACAAAGAATAACTATCTAACGTATTGGATAATGAAAAATTAAAACAAATACGTTCTTTAAAACGAAAAAGGGAAACCAAATTGTCAAACACAGAAGAAACATTACATATGAAACGCATAAAACGAATAATGGAACAAGATCAATAATTAGCATATTAAACAAAAACATGAAGACAATATAAGTATGAAAAAAAATCATTTAAATGAAATTCACAATTAGAATTGCAACACTCAAGGGGATGCTGGAGTGTTTTGTTTTACCATTAATTATTAATTATTAATTATTAAAGACTCTTTTCTCTTAATTGTGTTTATGGATTGAAAAATCCTTTTGCACAATTAAAGTATTGACAACGACGCAATTCGCCCGTTACAATTGAATACGAAAAACGAAAGAAAATTGATAACTTACAGTTTTGTTATCGGTATTCTGTAGTCAACACGTCACAATATGTGCTGCATAAAAGTTTCAGACCTTGTTCATAAAAAGTAGCTGGCGAATTGCAGAAAACCTGAAAGAACAATCCTATGCTTTTAGAAATGAAGTAGAGGCTTTAGTATGAGAGAAAAGAGTCTCCGAAAATTTGGTATTTTTGTATTATATATTACGAGTGAAATTGACATGAAGCTATGAAACCAAGCAATATTTTAGTTTCGCAATATTCCGATAGCGGCGCTGTCAAGAAAAGTGCGTTGTTTGCTGAATCATAGAAATGATCTGAATTATCGACCTACACAGACCCATATCAATAAACGTTCTTACGTATTCTGATCAAAGATTTTTCTTTTGAGAGGAAAAATTATAATAAAATAAATATGATATTAGTTATTTCAATTTTGTTGGAATAAATTCTCCATAAACAAGAAACGTACCATATTATTTACATATGAATACAAATGAAGATAATTATTTTAATTGCACAGCTCTGTCTTTTACATACATTTTATTTAGTAAATTATTGATGCATATATATATAAAATATCGTGTGCGTGCGTGCGTGCGCGCGCGCGTGTGTGTGTGTGTGTGTGTGTGCATATAGTAGCATACATACACACGGGCGTGCGTGCGTGCGTGCGTGCGCGCGTGCGCGTGTATGTATAAGATCTAAGGAGTCTCCAATTAAATACTTATAAAAATAAGTTGCAAAAAAGATGTGATGAAAGATGTTATGTTTAAAAGAAGGATAATTACATCGCCAAACCTGTTTGTGATTAAAGACATTTATGACAAAAGATGTTATATTTAAGATAACTTCATTGCCAAAGCTGTTTGTAATAACATATTTATGATAATGTTATGTTAAAATGTTATGTTTAAAAATGAGATAATATAAAATATAAGATTAAAGTAATAAATCAATGTTTCTGTCAATTATGTGTAATAATTTTTATTATAATCTTCCTCTTATCCTTTTTTTTTTTTTTTTTTTTTTTTTTTTTAAACGGGGGGAAAAT
>NW_011626788.1:29155-89391 GCF_000204515.1 Acromyrmex echinatior | reverse complement strand
CCCCCGCGCGCGGCGGCCCCGGGCTCCCCGCCCGGTCGCGCATTCGACGCGGCCGGAGGATGATGAGCTACTGCACCCCGCGCACGCGGAGGATCTTCCTCTTATCCTAATTATTTTAATAGAACACATATGTTAAAAGATATACATTTTTATAATATTATATCAATAAATAATTAAAAACCTACTATTTTTCATAAAAATAACTTTTGATATAATATTTAGTATCATAAAACTAATATTTAACTTGGATTATTGGCTAATAAATGATTAATCAGTTTCAATATAATCTACTACTTTATTTTTAATTAGTAGTATACTATTCGAAAATTCATAAGTCGAAGTAGTCATAAATAAAGGAATACATGTATATAAAACTATTCTTATAACTAATATATATCAACTATGCGCTTATAATATATACTGTAACATTAATGAATAACATATGAAATAGTATATATGTATATATATATAGATACATATACACGACATAATATAAATTTTATCTGAACAATCATTCAATGAGAGCATTTCGTACAAGAAAACCTTCTCCAGGTTGATAATGAGGCTCGACCACACATATCGGAATTTCATTATTTAAATTTTCTGTTTCTTCATTATCTTCTAACTAATCATTTAAAATCAATGAGATATTATGGAGAACAACACATACCATCACAATTGATATAGACTTAATAATAATAGTAGATTAATAATTTTGTCGTAAGCCCTTTTAACAAACAAGGAAATCTCCGTTACCAAATGTCCTTTCGGCAATTCTCCTTGTTTTTCCGTGAAGCGTATTATAACTAAAACAAAAAAAATACATATAAAATAATTGTATCGTGTGTGCGTGCGTGCGTGCGTGCCTGCGTGCATGTGTGTGTGTCAATAATATAATTATATAAAAGAATTTTAGTTATAAAATATATGTCAAACCTTATTTCTTCATCCGTTGTAGGATTATATATATATATATATATTCAGCATTTCCAACCAGCATTCCATCCAATTCCCTTTGCCTATATATGTGAGAATTTTGAAAAATTCGACTATCGTGTTCACTTCCTAGCCATTCAGGTACGATATCTAAAATTCTTTGACCCAACAACAATCTACAGAGAGAAAATGAGATGAGATATGAGATGAGATATATAGTTTTTATTTTATATATGCTCTTTTATACGAAATATTTTCTTATAGCGTTTTTCATTAGCAAAACCTAGTACGCACTCAGTGCACATTAAAGCCGTTGTACACTAATCTAATTTGAATATAAAAGTGAGATCTCAATTGATAAAGTATATATCAAACAGGTAGCTCATCAAGAGTTCACTGAGCGCTCAGTGAATGATCGTACTTCAATGCACTCTATATTTTCAAATATCATAAAAAAATATATTGAGAATTTCGCGATTTAACTCATTTCTATATTTTTATTATATTAAATATACATCTTTACATCGATTTATATACAAAAGCTTTAAAGTGCACTGAGTGTGCATCAGTTCTGCCAATGAAAAACGCTACTAAATTATTTATACATGTATATACATAAACATTCAAAGAAAAGTTTTCTTTCCTTTTCTACTTCTGAAAATCTCATCAACATTTTGAGATCTTGTATGTACCAAACGAATATGAGTGCAATCTATTGCGCCATCAGTACTAGGTAGACCTATGGCTCCATTACCACATCCAAGTTCCTTAAATCGTTTATTTTCAAAACGTGATTCTTGTGATAACGGCATTTTTATATATCGATTTAATGTAGCTAGCTAATAAAATGGACACTCTAAACACAATTTGTGAAATTATTGATTGTGATATTGTTATTATATCCCCTAAAACAAATTGCAAAAAATATATATTTTTTACATTATTTAATAACTTATTTTTATTATTGACATATATATAATATTGTGTGTGTGTGTGTGTGTGTATATACGCATACATACATACATACATACACACACACACACACACACACACACACACACACACATATATAAATAATTTACATACCTGAAAACTTGCTGTTGAATAAAATCATAAACATATTAATAATTGTAGAACAGGAGATATTGGCAAGCCTCGATTGTTTATTTTAGCAAATCCTTCTTCTATTAAAGATAAAATACCAAACATTATTGAATTTTTGGAAAAACAGAATCTTCTTTTAAATTCCCATTCACTGTAGAATTCAAAAGGATTTTGATAATCACGGAAATATCGCTTAGGAGCACGTATCAGCCTTTCTTCTTCATCATTTGAAAAATTTAACTCATCCATCTCTAGATTTCGCAGATTTTCCAAATCCATTGTCATAACAAGAGGAGTTTTTTGTCATTCTACCGGTGAAAATACAAGCTTTCAAACCGTCCTTTAAAAAATTCCAAAACAAAATGATTAGGTTAAGCTTATAGCACATATAAACGATGTAAAATAGAAGAAAGTATAAAAAGCAGAAAAATGCAGACCTCTATTATCAATCTAGGTCAATTATACATAAAAGTACAACCGAAGCAACTATTTACAAATTATCACTCGCTTAATATTCCAAAAACCATTGCTTAAGTCCTTATATACATTTTCGTGAAGATCCATTGCTTAAGTCCTCAGACACATCTTCGTCTTATTTATCAATATGTACGTGAAATAAGGCTATCTTAAATGACTGAATTCATAGTTAACAAGGTAGCCTCAATCAAATGCTTAGATGTGATTGTGAATCACATTCAGACTTTTCCAAATAAGATCATCTTGAACAAGGTATGCCTTGAGTACTTGCTTAAATTCTTTTTTTACTATGAATCTAGAGGAATCTTAAGACTGTGCTTAAGGCGGTCTTAAAAATAAGTTCTGACTATGAATACGGCCCTTTAATAATGTCTTAAGATGCTAATACAGTCCTCGGATTGACTTATGACATTTTAAGATTGTACTTAAGACAGTCTTAAATGTAAGAATCGACTATACCGGCCTGTTTCGCGTCGTAAAATTGGTGAAAACAGATCGTATTTATAGTTTTAAGACAGTTTATGCTCTAACGAGGACAAGTGTTTAAGCGCAGTCGCGCGCAATTCGCCTAGATACCTATCTGTCATGCGGAACGGCAAACGAACAGTGTAACGCCTGTCCGTATCGCGAGAAACATTTTCCAAGAAATAGGCTTCGCATTGTTTTCCTTTTTCAGACGGAAGTCTATCTGTAGCAACTTCCTCGATTTTCCAGAATTTAACCAACTGTTTCTTTAAATTCGTTAAACAATAATTCGCGGGAATTAGTGAGTCTTGCAATGATGCGTTTCCGGCGACCACTCTACTTAACCTGGTTTTTTGCAAATGCAGATTGTGATCCTCATGGGATAAATTGATTTGGTCGATCAAGAACAACGATAGCGTGGCATAGCTTGCTCCGATTAACAAATATCGATAGCCCGCGGTACATGAAATTCCGGATCTGTAAGTTTGATATTCGAGGGTACTTTAATAGTGTCTCGCGGAAATACCTCCCCTGGACTCATATCCGTAATAGTTGGTACCGTTAAACACATTTACAAAAATCAATGTTTTACAAAAATCGTTATACACCAATTGTACGGTAATTTGCACACCCTTTGATTGGATGCTCGTATCATTAACTGCATCGATTGATATAGGCTATCTGACCACCAAATTCAAGCGTTTCACGACGGACTCTGATATGAAATTCAGTGGCACACGTGTCTAGGAGTGCTCGGCACTTCATGTTGTTTTGCTTATTATCCCGGATGTAAACTAACGCACTCGTCATTAACTGCGGAGCGAATTGTGATATTGTCATGAGATTCGTTGTTCTAACATCGTCAGATTTTATTGCATGTTTCTCAAGATGCAAAAGTGTGTTGTAGCATATTATGCAGCTAGAAAATTCACAAGGCGTCTCGCGATGGGATCATATGTAATTATAACAGAATTTCACAACCTTTACTTTCTCGATACGCTCGGATATAGGCAACTATCTGAATTTATCATAAAAATAAGGTGGACACTGTTTATTCTTACACATTATGCAGTTACGCGATACCTTAGCTACGAACGCTTTATTTGACTACTTCGCATTTTTTGGCCGACGATTCGCCCTTGCATCTTTCCACATTTATCTTCGCCTTTTCGCGACGCGCAGATCGCGATTTTATATACGAATTCGTATAATTGCTCAAGCTTGGGAAATTCGTCTCTCTTCAACATCGCCTTCCATTTGTCTAACGCGAATCTTGGTATTTTATTTTCTATGAGATACACGATCATCTCAGGAGAGTAATACCTAAAGTGCTCAGTGACGCGATATGCTGTTGAGCGTCGTCGATGAGCTTTATTAAACCGCTGGTATTTTTTTCTCCTGCACAGGCAAATTTACTAACCTGGAGAGATGTCGCGAGATTAAAATCCGTTTGACATAGGAACGTTCTAGCAATTCCCACGCACTTGTATAACTCATTTCATCAACTGAGAAGATATTTACTTTATTCGTGGCCTCACCTGTCAATGCCGATTTTAGATAATATAACTTATCTACGTCTGATAGATTTGAATGCGAACCTATCATGCTAGCAAATGTTTTTAAACGAAAGCCATTCTTCAAATTTCCCATTGAACATAGGCAGCGGCGCTTCCGGTAATTTTATTCGTCTTCTTTTCGTCGCGGTCGCGATCAATATGTTGTCAACGCTCGTTGTTGCGTTGTTGAAGTCCGACGTGTTTGCTACGCTTAAAACGTTTTCGACTCTACTTGCGAGATCGTAGTATCGCTCTTGAATACTTATATAAATTCCGTTAGATAAATATCACTCGGATCTAACATCACAAGTCATGATATTCCTCGAACGAATACAATTCCTTCAAACGAACAATACGCAACTTCAAAGCGGCGTTGTCGATCTTGCCTTTGTCGAAGATATTCGTCAGACCGATAATTTGTACCTTTAAAGACGTGCGCCTTTGCATGAGAAGTTTGAGCTTGTTAGCCATGATTACAATTCGTTACGAATTAAACTGAACGACTTACACTTGACTGATTATACCACTGATGATGATCGTTCTCGATGCAAGACAAAATTGCCTCTCGTTCGGATGGTACGATCTCGTCCAGAAGGCCATATATCTCGTCAATCAAAAACTGTGAATAATCCAGAGGCTGCGTGAATTGTTCAGAGGCCGCGTGAATTGTCCAAAGACCGCGTGCACAGATCTCACAGGAGGCACCAAAATGTTCTGTAGGTCAGCGTGAACTACTTAAGGATCGCACTGTCTTTGCATGTGTTTAGCTGACTCACAATGAAACTCAACACTTGAGAGTATATAAAAAAACGTATTTCACTCGCAAAATGAATACAGAGTTTTCTCTCGAGATTGTGTTTGCTTGCGTGTATGCATTTATAATTCACTCGCACGATTGTATGTTATTCACGTGTTATTTGTTGTTTATAGCGCGCTCAGGGCGAATCACTCTGAGCTGCTGCATATCATGCGATTGACAACGCTTGAGGATGTCGCATGATATTCGACAGACACGACTACGACCTGAGGCCGTCGTCTTGGGTCGCTATACACACGCACACGGCGAATATAACTAACTATTATATATCGTACAGTGACAAAAGGACTAACCGATTTCGATTATTGCAACGGGAACGACTGACTTCGACTGCTATCGTGGATTGTCTGAACTCGACTGATCTCGACCAAGACTGAGATCCGTCCGAACGCGCTTCCCGATAGGCGATTCACAAAAAATAAGTACGATGATTCTGCGGCTTAGCGTCAAAGGAACACGTATCGCGGCTCCTTTTATGTGCGTGGACGAAATAAGCGTTTGATGTATACTCGAGATCAAGAACACCGAATCCTTTCTTAATATGATGTTGTCATATTATATGCAATTGTGTGCATTTGCCTACGTATGTGCATGTGTTGTCCGTCTATCATTTTTGTTTGATGCATCGTGCATAATGAAAGAACGCATAACATTGTCTGTAATAATATCACAGAACACACTATGTGTTAATTGCTATGTTGACATAACCTCTTTATATCGATCGGAACAATCAGTCATGACTTTGAAATCGATCTTACTTGTAAATAGGGAAATCAGACTTAATAGTAGCAATCTCTGTTGGTCGACAAGACGACTTCAAAATCCATAAATTTGAAATCAAAATGCCTTGATTAAGATTTGTCTTGAAAATTAGATATTTGGCCTTCGAACAAGGAAATTTGACTTATAAGTTGAAATTCTGATTAAAACATAAAATTAGCCATGAAAAGGAGAACACAAATGTCCGCCATGTTTTATAAAAATGATTTCTGAAAACTAAGGCATTAAAAAATATGTTATTTTTCGAGTAATTTAGGCTGAGAAAAAAGTCTATTTCAAGATACTTTTTAATCCAGGTTCGAGATTAAAGTTTTATTGATGTTCGAGAGTGCGCGACAAACGCGGATGAAGAGAGTAGACGAAATATTCTGGTAACGCCACGAAAAAAGAGCTGTGGCGAAGGTTGACTCGCCTTTTTATCAGCCTGGCGAGACAAGGCGCTTTTTCGCAAAATGCGAATGAGGAGGCTCTAAAATTAAAAATTTGAAGTGACCCACGGGCGCCAAGAGCGATTGACAGTTCAAGGCCTCTTTCACGAAAAGGAGTCCTGTGATCATGCACGAAAGAAAATCCACTCGCGCGCTTTCGCCTATCTATCGTTAAACTTGAGTAGCCGTTAGATAGCTGTATGTTTGTGTATGACATGAGTTTCCCATATCATACACAAAGAATAATGAAATAAATAATTTGAAATATGAAGGACGCAAATACAAAATTCATACAGATTTTCTCTGCCGGCATGCATTGCGCGATCATCTTTCGATCTGAAACAATTGACCTATATGCAAAACTTATGATTGCTATGTAATTAACAATTAAATATTAATTATTTAAATTATTTTTTTTTCAAAAGTTCCTTGATACTTAGCAGTGTAAAATTTAATTCTGTAAATTTTCTTTCGTACTTATTTCTGTCACATATCATACGATATTTAGTTTCAAAATCGACGTAACGTCGGACTCTGTTAATATTTTATTCGAGATTATTGAAAAGATGTAAACATGTTATGAGTGGTCAAACTATGGTAGCCCTGGTGACAGAGTGGAAGACTACTATGATTCGTGCGTCTAAATTTTGTTAGATGATATACCGCTATACGGATATCTTGAAAGCGAAAGCTGGAATTAATTAAATTGGTCAAAATAAGGTCGAAATTACTAAAATGTTACTAATATCTGACCTTCTTTTAGATCTAATTGACTAAATTGGAATATGACCCCTAAAGCAAAATGCCTTGCATTATCTGATTTCAACCATAAAATGACATCAACTTTTTTCCCCACTTACCATCATTCGACGTTGATTCGTGTAAATAAGGCTTGGTCGAAAAAACTTTTTGACCTAATAGAAGATCGAATAGAGGTTATTTCGCCGTATTTTGCTGCTTGAGTACATTTTACTAAATTTAACCTTTCACATGTTTCTTTGCTTAACAGCGGCGCTGATTTTAACCTAACTTCATGAACAAACTTTACTGGATACGTTTTGTTACGAATTCAATTTCAAGTGTGCATGAGTTTAAAACTCCTAACTTTAGACCGTGACAATAGCTTTTACCGTTCCAGTTTCTTTTCTAATCTCAATTTTTTATAAATTCCTTCTGATATTATAATACATTTATTCTCGCTCCTGTATCTAACTTAAATTTTACTGTCTTGTTACAATCTTTAATGTGTATGTTTTCATAACATTCCGTATCAATATTATTAATGGTTAATGCGCTAACAATACCCAGATAACCAAATGCGGATTGTCCGCACGGCGAGCGCGCATATCACATATGCGTCATCATATGAGACTTATATTGGTCGCATACGTGCCCGCACAATAATCGCTTTGTGAGCGCAGACGTGCGAGTACTCTCACGTGTGTAACCTTTACAACGCATGCAAATACGTTCTCATTTAAGACTCATATCGCTCGCACGCATGCTGACACTATAATATTAATATTCGAAAAAAAATATATTATTCATATTTATGGCATACAAATTTATGCATGCCCCTTTTATATCGTGCGGGCAGCATGATAATAGCATGATGATACGCACGGCATGATTGCTTTAATGTGACTCTGTGCTCGCACACATGCCCCCATCACGTCATACGGGTAGCAAGCAGTGATGCGTAAAATACTCTTAAAATTTATCTAGATACAGATACAGTTATATGTATGAAAATTCATCTAAATATAGATAGGAGAAATTGAGGAACTGTGCATACCTAAATTTATGCCCTGGAATGGTTTTCCAAGTTTAAAGCAATATAAGTATGAAAACTATAAATATTCTTTTACCATTATCTTCATCGAACAAATTTTCTTACAATAAGTATTTAATCAAAAGGAAAAAACGAAAAAGTGAACAAATTTCTCGCACATCGGGTAATTGTGCGCAAAACAAAAATCGTAAGAAATGAATAAATTGTGAAATATTGACAAAGAAATCAGAAAATATATTCATTATATTGCAATATAAATATATATTAAACATATTTTAAACATATATTGTATATATATTAAGAAAAAATACAAAACTAATATAATAATGCATATAGACTCTAGCAAAATAAAATGGCAAAATAAAATAGTAATGCCAAGAAGAAACGAAAAAATGAATGCTAGTCATAATATGGAAGATGGGTAATTGTGCGCATTTCAAAACGCTTGCGCATAGTTGCCCGCCGCGACCTGACTAGGTACGAAATATGATTATTTCAATAATTCCTAATCAAATTTAATAAATAACAGCTCAAAAGATGCACATAATAACGTACTTTAATAACGTATGCAACTTTAAACAAACAAATTAAAAATACGGATTTACCACCTTATTTTCTGAATGCTAAAATAACAAGAAAAGACGTGATTTCGCTTTTTTGTATTTCTCTGGCTAGCTATTTACATCTAATATCCTTCGACTGCTATCGTGGATTGTCTGAACTCGACTGATCTCGACCAAGACTGAGATCCGTCCGAACGCGCTTCCCGATAGGCGATTCACAAAAAATAAGTACGATGATTCTGCGGCTTAGCGTCAAAGGAACACGTATCGCGGCTCCTTTTATGTGCGTGGACGAAATAAGCGTTTGATGTATACTCGAGATCAAGAACACCGAATCCTTTCTTAATATGATGTTGTCATATTATATGCAATTGTGTGCATTTGCCTACGTATGTGCATGTGTTGTCCGTCTATCATTTTTGTTTGATGCATCGTGCATAATGAAAGAACGCATAACATTGTCTGTAATAATATCACAGAACACACTATGTGTTAATTGCTATGTTGACATAACCTCTTTATATCGATCGGAACAATCAGTCATGACTTTGAAATCGATCTTACTTGTAAATAGGGAAATCAGACTTAATAGTAGCAATCTCTGTTGGTCGACAAGACGACTTCAAAATCCATAAATTTGAAATCAAAATGCCTTGATTAAGATTTGTCTTGAAAATTAGATATTTGGCCTTCGAACAAGGAAATTTGACTTATAAGTTGAAATTCTGATTAAAACATAAAATTAGCCATGAAAAGGAGAACACAAATGTCCGCCATGTTTTATAAAAATGATTTCTGAAAACTAAGGCATTAAAAAATATGTTATTTTTCGAGTAATTTAGGCTGAGAAAAAAGTCTATTTCAAGATACTTTTTAATCCAGGTTCGAGATTAAAGTTTTATTGATGTTCGAGAGTGCGCGACAAACGCGGATGAAGAGAGTAGACGAAATATTCTGGTAACGCCACGAAAAAAGAGCTGTGGCGAAGGTTGACTCGCCTTTTTATCAGCCTGGCGAGACAAGGCGCTTTTTCGCAAAATGCGAATGAGGAGGCTCTAAAATTAAAAATTTGAAGTGACCCACGGGCGCCAAGAGCGATTGACAGTTCAAGGCCTCTTTCACGAAAAGGAGTCCTGTGATCATGCACGAAAGAAAATCCACTCGCGCGCTTTCGCCTATCTATCGTTAAACTTGAGTAGCCGTTAGATAGCTGTATGTTTGTGTATGACATGAGTTTCCCATATCATACACAAAGAATAATGAAATAAATAATTTGAAATATGAAGGACGCAAATACAAAATTCATACAGATTTTCTCTGCCGGCATGCATTGCGCGATCATCTTTCGATCTGAAACAATTGACCTATATGCAAAACTTATGATTGCTATGTAATTAACAATTAAATATTAATTATTTAAATTATTTTTTTTTCAAAAGTTCCTTGATACTTAGCAGTGTAAAATTTAATTCTGTAAATTTTCTTTCGTACTTATTTCTGTCACATATCATACGATATTTAGTTTCAAAATCGACGTAACGTCGGACTCTGTTAATATTTTATTCGAGATTATTGAAAAGATGTAAACATGTTATGAGTGGTCAAACTATGGTAGCCCTGGTGACAGAGTGGAAGACTACTATGATTCGTGCGTCTAAATTTTGTTAGATGATATACCGCTATACGGATATCTTGAAAGCGAAAGCTGGAATTAATTAAATTGGTCAAAATAAGGTCGAAATTACTAAAATGTTACTAATATCTGACCTTCTTTTAGATCTAATTGACTAAATTGGAATATGACCCCTAAAGCAAAATGCCTTGCATTATCTGATTTCAACCATAAAATGACATCAACTTTTTTCCCCACTTACCATCATTCGACGTTGATTCGTGTAAATAAGGCTTGGTCGAAAAAACTTTTTGACCTAATAGAAGATCGAATAGAGGTTATTTCGCCGTATTTTGCTGCTTGAGTACATTTTACTAAATTTAACCTTTCACATGTTTCTTTGCTTAACAGCGGCGCTGATTTTAACCTAACTTCATGAACAAACTTTACTGGATACGTTTTGTTACGAATTCAATTTCAAGTGTGCATGAGTTTAAAACTCCTAACTTTAGACCGTGACAATAGCTTTTACCGTTCCAGTTTCTTTTCTAATCTCAATTTTTTATAAATTCCTTCTGATATTATAATACATTTATTCTCGCTCCTGTATCTAACTTAAATTTTACTGTCTTGTTACAATCTTTAATGTGTATGTTTTCATAACATTCCGTATCAATATTATTAATGGTTAATGCGCTAACAATACCCAGATAACCAAATGCGGATTGTCCGCACGGCGAGCGCGCATATCACATATGCGTCATCATATGAGACTTATATTGGTCGCATACGTGCCCGCACAATAATCGCTTTGTGAGCGCAGACGTGCGAGTACTCTCACGTGTGTAACCTTTACAACGCATGCAAATACGTTCTCATTTAAGACTCATATCGCTCGCACGCATGCTGACACTATAATATTAATATTCGAAAAAAAATATATTATTCATATTTATGGCATACAAATTTATGCATGCCCCTTTTATATCGTGCGGGCAGCATGATAATAGCATGATGATACGCACGGCATGATTGCTTTAATGTGACTCTGTGCTCGCACACATGCCCCCATCACGTCATACGGGTAGCAAGCAGTGATGCGTAAAATACTCTTAAAATTTATCTAGATACAGATACAGTTATATGTATGAAAATTCATCTAAATATAGATAGGAGAAATTGAGGAACTGTGCATACCTAAATTTATGCCCTGGAATGGTTTTCCAAGTTTAAAGCAATATAAGTATGAAAACTATAAATATTCTTTTACCATTATCTTCATCGAACAAATTTTCTTACAATAAGTATTTAATCAAAAGGAAAAAACGAAAAAGTGAACAAATTTCTCGCACATCGGGTAATTGTGCGCAAAACAAAAATCGTAAGAAATGAATAAATTGTGAAATATTGACAAAGAAATCAGAAAATATATTCATTATATTGCAATATAAATATATATTAAACATATTTTAAACATATATTGTATATATATTAAGAAAAAATACAAAACTAATATAATAATGCATATAGACTCTAGCAAAATAAAATGGCAAAATAAAATAGTAATGCCAAGAAGAAACGAAAAAATGAATGCTAGTCATAATATGGAAGATGGGTAATTGTGCGCATTTCAAAACGCTTGCGCATAGTTGCCCGCCGCGACCTGACTAGGTACGAAATATGATTATTTCAATAATTCCTAATCAAATTTAATAAATAACAGCTCAAAAGATGCACATAATAACGTACTTTAATAACGTATGCAACTTTAAACAAACAAATTAAAAATACGGATTTACCACCTTATTTTCTGAATGCTAAAATAACAAGAAAAGACGTGATTTCGCTTTTTTGTATTTCTCTGGCTAGCTATTTACATCTAATATCTTGTAGTTATATCTTAAGAGGACGACCTCCTGCGTAAAAATTTCATCACGTTGATGTCTTCATCTGTTGAAAAAGTATCAAAGCAGGATACACACAATTATCCGCTGCGCACAATTCCCTCACACACTTTCCCCTATAAATACACATATTAAGATGTATATAAGTATAGATATTAAATACTTTGAAAGTATCTTCAGATGCATTTCAAATACTCTTAAATTCATTTTATTGTAGTAATGGTAATGTGTAAAAAAAGGTATTTTAAATAAATCATTCATTAATTCATTTTTGTTACGTTTATATAGATAATTGAAAACTTATAATTATCAATAAAACGATTTAAGATAAGAATTATAAGACGATATTATTCATCATAGTTTTATAAATTAAAAATACTTCAAGCACTTTCAGTTTAACTATACATGCGTTAGAAATTTTTATCTAAGATCACTGGCTGCATTCAGTAGAAAAATCAACTATATAACTGTAAAATTCTTTAATATGACTGATTTGCATTTAGATCCTGTGAGGAACTAAAGGAAAGATCATGTTATAGAAT
This sequence comes from Acromyrmex echinatior, assembly GCF_000204515.1. The sequence continues at coordinate 76,415 of NW_011626788.1, read as the reverse complement.
TTTGCAACAGCAAATCTACTTTTCTTCTGCGGAATGGAATCATTCGGAAATCACGCATAAAATAAAAGAATTATGACTATGCTGGAGAAATGTATCTGAAAAATGTACCATCTAAAATTCAGATGGTGTATTTTTTTATCTATATAGATACGTACAAATACTTTAATAAAAATCATAACGTGATATGCACGGCATGATTGCATAATGCGACTCATTGTGGTCGCACGCATGCCCTCATCACGTCATGTAAGCAGAGTGATTTCATTATGTGAGCACGATGTGACATGCACGCGTGAGAGCATTATGAGCTCGAATTGTTATCTGGATATGTTCTACATCTATATCACTATTATCGCCTTAATGTAATACACTTGTTACTAACTTTTATATATTCTCACAAAGTGATTGGTTTTTTACATTTAACACACTTCTTGTCGTAAAATCCGGATATTTTCATTCGGTACAGTCGGTTAATTTCTCTCTTAGTGTTTGGAAAGCATTTTGTTGTTCCGCTGTCCATTCGAATTTCGTTCCTTTTTTCGTTAAATTTGTAAGAGGTCTTGCTATTTTAGAAAAATTTAGAAAGAATCTGTAATATCCTGCAAGTCCAAGAAAAGATTGAATATCTTTTATTTTTCTTGGAGTAGGAAAATTGTTTACAGCGCTTATTTTAGCGGAATCAGGTCGAATGCCATCTTCCGTAATAATGTGTCCAAAATATGTCACTTCTTTTCACAAAAACTCATATTTGTCTGAATAAAGTTTCAGGTTATTTTTACAGCAGTCGTTGCATTACTTCAATTAATCATTTATTATGCTCTTTTAAATTTGGTTCATATGCGACTATGTCGGTTTTATATTCCAGTTAATATTGAATTCATTAGCTGTTGAAAAGTGGCGAGCATATTTCTTAGCCTGAATGACATTCGATTGAATTCATAATAACCATAAGGAGTAGAGAAAGCTATTTATGCTTATGGTCTTCATGTATCGGGATCTGATAGTATTATATATCTGAAGCTAAATCCACCATTGAAAAATATTTCGCATTACCTAATTGGTCGAGAATGTTTATAATATTTGATAATGGGAAAGAATCGCTTATCGTGAGATCGTTTAAATTACGAAAATCTACTACGATTCTTATTTTTGTTTTCCAGATGCGCCAATCTTTTTTTTGGACGAATAAGGGGGCGTTCCATCGACTCGTGCTATACCGAATAATTTTTTCTTCGAGCATTTTCTTTATTTGTTTATTTGCTTCTTCCTCATATTTTTCTGATAGCCTATATGGTCTTACATTTATTGGAGCACTATTCGTATGTGTATTAATATCATGTGATATTGCAGAGGTACAAAATAAGATTCTCCAAAAATGACAAATTTTCCAGAATAAAAAAATCATTCTGAAAAATATCGCAAAAGTCGTCGCAAATGTGTTGTAACGTTTTGCTTTTCTCTGTATTCAAGTGCTCGGTTTGTAGTTGCTTGCGTAAGCGCTCCTTCCGTATCGCTGTGTCACTCAACTGTACGTCTTCTAAAGTTATGCGAGCTGGGTGATTATGTCTATCGCTATTTCCATCGTATTGAGTATGCTAATAGGGCACTTATACTCCTATGGTTCTACGAGGCAACAATCAATAAATATTCCGAGTTGTATTTCCTCAGAGTTAACAATTCCAATTTGGTTTTTATTTGTTGTCACTCGTACGATGATTTCGCTACAGAGCGTTAATGTTATTCTCTTATACGAATGCAGTTCAATGTTACTTCACGAATGTGCACATGTCCTTTTTCGAGATTACACTTGGCTCGGTACTTCTCTAATAAAAAGTCTGTTCCTTCATATTCTATCGGAAAATCTGCTCTTTTTGTTTATCTTTTCTTTTTTTCTTTTTTACGCGTTATGCGATTATTATTATTATATTTTAATCAATTTCCCTTCCAGCCTCTGCATTGTTCCCTTTAATCTTTTACTTCCATCCTTCTATCGAGTTCTATCGTCCTTATTCTCCAATATTGATCGAACTATTCGATAAATTCCATATCCTCTATTTAGAAGCTCGCCTAATCCGCGAACTTCACTCCTTCACTCTTTTATTATCTGCTAAATCCTCATTTCCTATCTAATGCAGAGCTTAAAACAATTGCTTTTATTTTTTCCATTAAAATCTCATAGTGGGTAACCGGCCACCTCGTTCACATCTTTTCCACGCAACTAAATGCCTACGAAGTCAGCGATTCAGAGAGGCCCATCGGCTCCTCGATAAAATCTATCAAGCATACCTAATTTAAATAATGTGCGAGAGCGCACCGCGCGGAAAGATTCGAGTGAGAAAACGGCACAAGGTTGATATGATGCACGACAGTAAAGAGAACTCCGTTTCTTTGTAATTTAACAAAAGAATTTTCTTTAATATGCTCAGTTACAAAGTCAAAAAATATAATTAATTAAATATTAGATTAACAGAATATTAAATGCGGTCACCTTTTCCAAATGATATTTTGGAATCGCGGTAATGGAAAATCTCGGCGATTTTCTCGGCACTTCTCGAAAAGATTCATTTTATAGCGGTTTTCACTAAGCGGTTAGCACGGCGGTTTTACGAAACGATATAGTAGCGAGATAATGACTCTAAGTACTCTAAGAAGTCTAAAACTCTAAGAAAGAGGACGGCGAGATCGAAGCATTTATTGCTTTCGGCCTGAGCTTTCTTTTTTGGGAAAAATCCAATAAAATTTTGCCACAATCATAATTATTACGTGGCATTAGGTGTACAAAATTGATTGGCGCTTTGGATTCTTTTCTAACGACGTTCAACGTAACAGTTATGCGCGACAGAAAATCCGTGCGTGGGATTGGTGACAGCGCGTGATGTATTCGTCGGAACGCGGCGCTCGCGTGCGCGAATTGAATCGTTCTAGAACTTTCGATTGTCCGTTGCCGGTAACGACAACTTGTTTGCGTGTAACGACTTGTTTTTAAAAAGAACAAAGAATGCCAAATCGCTGATTTTTATCGAGGATTTAGATCATGCTCGAGATGAAATCACGAGCTCACTTTATGCGTGCGTTCAATGACAATTACTGTCGACTGAAAGAATTCTTGCTTTTCTTTCGAATTACCGATCTCAAACAAATAATAATAACTTAAATAATAATAAAATTAATGACAATAGGAGTCCTAACAGCCTAGTTAGCAATAATAATAACAAATAAATCCAATCGTAGACCCTTTTTCCCGCAGCGTTCCTCCCCCTCCAAATCGCTCTCGTTCACCTTCACTTCCTTTCTCTCAACCTGTTTCCTCAGTGCGTGCGTGCGTGCGTGCGTGTATTAGTGCTCTGTGTTTTTAATGCAAGACATATTGCATGGAATAAAACTAAAAAAGAATAAAAAAGGCGAGGTATTCTTCAAATGAGCCTTAGATGCTGGTTTAGAGAGCTCTACATACAAGAGCGATTCCAACTTGTATAAGACCGCAGAGTTCATCCTCTGTACACGTTTATTTTGATAATAGATATCTAAGTTATAGAGCTGACGGACGGTTAGTGAGAATGTCACCTTATCATATCATCTTTACATACAGATGTCCAAACATCAGAGAAGCAGAGAACAAAATGTGTTAGTACTCTCAAGGTTTATTTTTCTTAGATAGAATCTCAAATTATGTGATGTTGATAGATTGCAGGTATACATGGAGACCAGATTATGGTCTATAATTCCCAATTTCCTATTTGGAACCAATAATAAATCAATTGTTGAATAGACTTAATGATATCATACGTAGCGCTTATAATTTTTCTATGCGTAGAGTTAAAAATCAGAGAAAGAGAAATATACAGAGTGTCTCAAATCACTCGTCCACTCTTTTTATCTCCGCAGGATAAGATCCAATCAAAAATATGTTCAGACCAAAGTTGTGGGATTTAAAAAAATCTATTTATTGATCATATCAGTTTGAGCTTGGTGGATTTGCCAAGGTCAGATCACATCGATTTTTTAAAATGAAACATCATACTTTTTATTCTAGAATCTAATAGCCGATGTCAAGAGCTTTCCAAAATCCTATAATAAAGTATCTTTTGATTAAGTAAATCTCGAGTTATGAAGATTAAAAGTTACAGTATCGCCGGCATTAGCTTTATTCAAGGTGTACCGCATGGAGGTTGCCCGGTCGGATTTACTCGTGTGTGTATGCATGCGTAGGTGCGTGCGTGCGTGCGTGCGTGCGTGCGTGCGTGCGTGCGAGCGTGCGTGCGTGCGTGCGTGCAAATTTTACCCTTGAAAATGAAAAAAAAACTTAAATACGATCATTTTTCGCGGAGTTATACTTATTTGAATTTATGCGAAATTTTGACATAAATTTATCTATGCGATAATTTAGTTGACGAGTGTATTTGAAAGAGTTATTTATAACAGAATTGTGGGTGAACTCAACATAGAAGAAAATTTGACAAAGAATTAGTATGGTTTTAGAGTGGTAAGTCTATCACTGATGCTTTCATTAGACTTAGGGATATAGTTCCGAGGGCAATTGGAAATAGAAAAGTTATCGTTGCGATCAGTTTAGATATAGCAAGTGCGTTCAATTCGATATCTTGACCGACCATAATGCAAGCCTTTGAGTTGACGAGTTAAATATAACAACTTATTTAAAAAGAATAGTTGTCGTGTATTTAAACGATACGAAACTCCTTTATATCAACAATAAGGGTGTAATGGTGGAATCGATAATCACACGTGTGGAGTTTCACAGGGCTTAGTTCTGAGTCCACTTTTGTGGAATATGACTTATGATAGAGTGTTAAGAGTCGAGCTTGATATAGGATGTTCAATTATACGTTATGCAGATACCACTCTGTTGATCGTGGAAGGGGACATAGTCGACTGTGCAATTCGTTCAGCACAAAAATTGTGTTACTATAGTGACTGATAAAATTCAGGAGTTGGGATTTAAAGTTGCTCCTAGTAATACTGAGGCCGTCATTTTTTTGCGTTAGAAGAGTGGCAATTGAAAATAGGCATATCAATGTGCTAGGAGAGAATATTTATGTAAAACTCAACATACGATACCTTGGTGTTTTCGTGGTAATTTAAAATTATCATTCGTCGAGCATTTCAAAGAAATAGGTAGGAGAGCAGAAGTGTTGGTGGGTTCACTTAATAGAATTTTTGCGAATCTTTCCGAATCCCAGCGAAGCAAGACATATATTATATGAAAACGTAGTTTTATCAGTAATTATGGGGGCACTTGCTTGGGGAAAGAAAGTCCTTGCGAATAGAGGAATAGTTAGAAAGATGGACAGTATATTAAGGACTGTGGCAATTAGAATAATAATGCATATAGGATAATGACCGGAGAAGTAGCGCACCTCTTGGCTAGATTTCCTAAGTTCGAAATGGTAGTTAGAAGATATGTAAAAATATATGAAGTTAAAGACTTTATAAGGAGAGATGCATTCAAGTCGGACAATGAGAAAAGAAGCTCTTCTTCAAGAGCAGGCAAAGGAACAGGAACTGGATGAATAAGGAAGGAAAGAATGACAGGAAGGAAAGAATACGTCCGGGCCTCTATGATGAAAAAGTAAGAGCTACAGTTGATTATCAATCAGCGGTTTAGTAGAAATCATGGAAAATTAACTTTCCATGTGATACAATTGATAACGGGATACGAGTGTTTTGAAAAATTCTTAAATAGCATTAAAAAAGCTAACATCAAAAAGTGTTTCTATTTTTGAAGCGCGAGTGCGACGATGTAGAACACACGTTGGTCCATTGTGCAGCGTAGAACAAAGAGAGAGTATTAGCGAAAAAGATAGATGGTGAAATAGAGTTGGAAGCAGTAATTAAGCTGATGTTGGAGAGGCAAGAAGGATGGGACGCATTTGTCACTTTCGTAAAGAGTATAATGTAGCAGAAGGAAGAAGCGGAAAGGAGCGACAAGCCTTAGACTATGATCACAAACGACGTCGCCACTCGGGTCGATGGATGTTGGGACAGATAGCGGATAACATTCACTGCTACAAATCTAGATACCTGCGCCAGATTATTAAATATTAGTACAGATTATTAAATATTAGTACTGGAACGTAGAAAAGGCCATAACAAATGTATTATCACGTCGAACACGGTGTGACTATTGGGGAAGGATGGGGGGGGCGTTTGAGAAAAATACATACCTTACGGTAATGCCAAGACGTCCAAGACCCTCATAAGGTTGTAAAGAACACAGAGGAGATTTTAATGGCTCAGGCAACCCGTAGATATATTATATAAAACAGTTTGGGTGTGCGCGGAGCACATCCCACACTCCCCCGCCCCGGCTCGACCTATCGAGGGATCTATGAAGATTTCCTCCTCTTTAACAAAAAAAATTTCATCGATTCATCGATAAGACTTAGGACTAATAGAATGACTCATAGAATCAGCTTTAAGCATTGATAAAATTAAAAATAAGGTATTGTTGAAAAATATAATCAAATTTTGTTTGTTTCATTTAATAAAAATATATAATTGAACATCATGATTTTGTCAATTAAAAAAAATTATAAAACAAAGCGACGAATACTGATTAAATTGATGTGAATAATACAGGAATAATAATAAGGAAATAATAATAAGGATAATAATAAGGATAAGTTATAAGTTAGATTAAATTTACAACCCCTATAGCAAAAAAATTACAGCAATAATGCTGCAACATTGCAGCGATATTGCTACAAAATTTGTAGCGATATTACCACAAATTTTGTGTTGTATGAAAAGGTTTTTATATTTATGTACCTATCTTTTTAATATGTTCGGAAATATTGTACATGTGTGAAGGTAATATTATTTTATAACGCTCTGTACAAATATAATTCAGAAGAAACAGAGTTATTAATGTAACACGTATGTATACACACACAGACTCACGATTTTGAAGCGAATACTGCAACAGAGAACATTTGAATACATTATGGCATAAAAGTAACTATTATATTTCTACAAAACATTATATGTCCTGCTTTAGATTATGTTTAAAAACAATATTATAAAGTAATTCATAAAACATTATCTTTTTCCCATTACTTTCTGTGAACATTTTTAAACATTTTTTTAACGTTATAGGAACTTTATCTTTTATACGCGATTCAAAATAAAATGCAATGAATACGAGTATGAACACAAAAATTGTCTCTCATAAAAGACAATTTCTAAGATTTCCAATAAGGAAGTGTTTAACCCCCCTTAAAATGTATTTTTGATCATTTTCATGAATAATCAATTCATAACGCATAAACTAAATGTTCCAATAGCTTTAGGAAGACGTCTAACATTGAAATATGGACTTTTATTTTTCTGAAAAAAATCGAAAAATGAAAAAGCAATTTCGTGAAAGTCATATTTATTCAGATTTACACTAATTTATTATATGATAGCCATATCAGATCTAACATTTCGAATTTTTGAAATCTGACTTTAAATTCGCAATCAGCCCAAAAAACATAGAATTGCAAGATTTCATATCCGTCAGATAGAAAAAATATGCTCTTCAAAGAGTAACGACCAATCGTATCATCGATCATTGATTTAGATTTGCCAACGACTAAATTTCGTGTACCGTCTTCCCTCAGTTCGAGAGGACAGTAGCGAATGAGAACGCATCAAGACTGATCCACGAGAAATAAATTTAAGAAAACTGAACATACAAACTCTGCTAAATTAACGTTCCCTCGAACCAGTGAAACAAATAAATATGCGACGATAGATTAAAGGCTTTTATATAGTCCACATAAATAATTGTGATGACTTTTACATTAAGAGACACCTTTTCGATAACCTTGACCTTGACATGTATTATAAAGATGAAGGTACTGACTCAACTTTTTCTTATAAATTAATTGGCGATCTCTTATCGTTTCTAAGATATTAAAAGTATAATTTTATTAATATATCTTTATCTTAAAATATCAAATATTAACAGACTTATAATCTTAAAAATAAAAAAAAACAAATTTAAGACTAATTCGAGTTAAAGTCGATGAAGGTGCCAAAGATTAAATTCAATTTAAAGATTAATTCCATAGTGTTAATCTTCTTTACGGCTCTCTTTGTAGCCATTATCAATAATGATACATCTCTTAAATCGTAATCATTGATCCTTCCGTCAAAAGTGAGTCACTATCAGGTTCCCAACTGCAGTGGAATCTGATTTGCAATATTACAAATTAATAACTAGTCAATATTAATGAAACTAAATCAAATAACTCACCTCAAACGGGAAGTTCAACATTTAAATGGAAGTTTTGGAAGTTTCCATTAATCTTAATTTATCTTAAAAAACAAACCTGGATAATTTCGACCTTGACATATGTCCTCAAGATCATAATTCTGAGTAATATCTTTTAAAAGATTTTAGTTGATCACTGCTATCAATGTATTAACAAATTATTAACAAGTTATTAACAAAATAAAATACTAAAGTAAGACGATTGTTCAGTTCGACCTTCATGTATGCATGCTCTGTAGCCGCATCCCAGTCAGAAATGATAATGAAATCGACATCGAATCGATGTCGAAAGCATCAAATCGATGTCGATTGATGTCGAATCGACGTAGATTCGATATTGATTTCATTATCATTTCTGACTGGGATACCCATACATTTTATGTATAATATTAAATTAAATCTCACTAAATGACTGAGTCTACAATATACATATTAAAAAAAGAATAAATACAAAATATACTAAAAAGAATAAATACGAAAAAGATTAGACAGACCTCTACGCAAGGTAGAGTGTATATTAAACATATTTATTAAATCATTTACCAAATAAATATAAATACTAGCTTCAAATAACTCTGATTCTATATACATGTAATACGTATGTACACTATCCATCATATACAGAAAATAATGAAATTTTGAATGAGTTTTATATAAATACAAAAACTATAAGAAACCGCCGTCTTGAAAACTATAAGAGACCGCCGATTAATTTATAAGGAAAAGTTGATCAGTTCTTCATCTGTAACAAAGTCAAGAGGTTATCGAAGAGGTGTTCTCTAATATAAAGAAATATCCTTATAGTATATAAAATTTTGATCGCTTGTTTTTATTAACTAATGCTACTATATAATATACTGAATAATATAGCGTGTATGGCATTTTGTAATATGCTTTATTGTATCAAAAATCTAAAAGAAAAAAAATCATTTACGAGTGGAAATTAAAAGTAACTCATGTTAACTGCCATCGACAATGTAAAATTAGTAAATAAATAAATTGTAAGATAGAATTATCTAGAATCACCAATTTTATTTTATTTGATGTATGCATAGTGGCATTTCTCTACGTGCTTGAGCGTTTGACTGTTCTGTGATTGGCCCTTACGGCCACGATGATTTGATCGTCCCACGCAACTGGTTTTGTAGTTTTTGCGTGATAAATCGCGCATAGAAAAAAAGTGGAGCTAAGGCACGGCATTGCCTTGCGGGGAACATTCTGGATTTATACGAAGAGGAGAAGGTGTCTGAAAATATCACTGTGTCGTGCTCGGGAGAGTACCATCCTTTTGCCCTCCTGCATCCTCAGGAATTACTGGTTACGACGCCTACGGGGGCGTTTACGGGATTATCCTCCGGTTTCCCTATTCAATAAAAACTTATCACGGAGAAATATCCGTTTATCTCAGCTTAGGCAGTTAAACTCGAAGTCTCATCTCAATCTTACAGCCTATTAGTTATAAAATCTCAGAAGTGGGATATACCTCGAGTTATTGCCGGAAGTCCGTTCAAGCCGACGCCGTAGAGTAAAGTCGTGATTGGTTCGGTGGTTTAGCCATTTTGTTGCTGGAATATTCAGCCTATCTAGCTGTCATCTTCCTTGTAACGTGTTCGTGCAGGCTTACCGTCACTTCGTGTGTCAGATCTTTTGACGTGTTTAGTGCTATGACATCCGCTATGAGTAACTCCCAAGCATCACTCGATAAGCTATCGCTAAGCGAACTTCAACAAAGATTTGCTAATTTAGGCATCGCCCTATTGGACAATCGTGATGTGCCTTGACGCGATAATGACATGCCAGGAAAGTAAAGCGCGCCGCGGTTGGGGTACAACGCTCGTTTTTGCGCTAGTGACATTACCGCAACTCAAGATGTGCGTGCTCGTGAAGACATAGTCTGTGATTTCACACAAGTGTTACATAATATGGCCCAGCAGTTACAGATACTCACCAGGCAGCAGTCGAAATTCGCGGACTTCTTGACAGGACAGAAAGAGCGTCCACGCCTGGTACTAAGATTTCGCTGGATATGCCGGTGGAAAATTTAGACCGTGCATCGTTGGCTTACTCCTCTACAGCCAACATGCCGAATGTATCAGGTAGTGATGAGGGATCTAGCCGCAATCTACGCTCACGCTTACGTCTATAGCTTAAATCATAACCTTGCTCACTTCTCAAATATCGCCATTTGAGATAAGGCGCTGAGGATGAGGACGTCGAGCTGTGGTTGCACAAAATGGACCGTATTGCCTCAATCCACGGAGCGTCGAACAACGTCGAACTGTTCGCGGCGTCAAATAACAAAAATTGGCTCGACATTGATTCGAGCTTGATACCGAACTACTTATTGAATCATGGCCGGTATTCGAAGAAGCCTTGATCAAATATTTCCGTCGACGTATATTCTTTAGCGCGGACAATGCAAAGGATGGAGGCGTGGAAATGGAGCTCAATAAAGAAAGTTTTCAAGAATATGCGATGCAAAAGCTCAGGCTCATCCGACCGTTTCACCTCTCAGAACAGAATTGGATACAGTTACTTACAATCGATATCGGCAGTCTTTCTATTCGTAGTTCTGCAGCCGCCTTGGATGTTGACTCGTTAGACGAATTCCTGAAAAAAATGCATAAGATCGCTTGTAGTTCACTCGCCAGGAAGTCTCAATCTTCGCCAACGTCGTCTATGCTTATTGCAAAACTCCGGGTCATCTAAGAGCCGACTGCTTCAAATTGAAGAGAAAGAAAATATCGCCGAACGCGATCCTTGCTACTCCCGTCATCCCCCGTTGCTGCAGCCGAGAATGTCCCGCCAATCGCCGAAGACGACGACTCAGAGTGGGGTGCGTCGAGGAAAACTCTCCCACGGAAATTAAGATAAGTTATACGATTGTTAAAGTTAATTCCCTTAATGGATTCAATTGTAATTAGTTCTAGACACCGGCTCTCCGATTTCGTTCATTCGAGACTCAAAGCAGTAGTCAGTTCGAACATGAAGTTCGATGATATCAGGCTAAGGTCTTATCGCTCTATTAATGATTCGCACATTAACGTCATAGGTTGATTGACTCTAGTATTTCTCTGGATATATTACCGAATTTGCTAATGCAAATTAAATTTCAGATGATTATTAATGGTTCTTGGTCTATTTCCATTGTATTAGAAATTTTTTCGCCATCAATAATTTAGTTTTGGTATACAAACCACTGGATGTGGATACAAACAACTGGATACAATTATTCGATGAAGTTGCCTCTGTAGAAGTCTTGGTCAAAGGGAATGAATTGCCAGTTGAGGTGCATGCGCATGGATTTTGGACCCGAGACAAGATATTATGCGAGAAATTCGTGACACTCGGGTCGAAGAGACTAAAGATGATTATTTTATAAAGGTAGCCCTTAAGGACATGTCAATTTACGCCTAGGCGCTCAGCGTTTCGCGTATGCTAAGTAACTCGACATTCGTATGATAGTAGACGACCTGCTGTCATGGAAAATTATTAGAAAAAGCACTTCCTCCTTCTGTGCGCAAGTTGTTTTGATCCCTAAAAAGAATGGCTTATCGCGGTTATGCGTGAACCTGAGGCCGTTGAATGTTCAAGTGGAGAAGCAGAAGTAGCCCCTTCCCTGTGATCGTTTAGCGCGTTTAGGAAGCAGAAGAATCTTCACTTTGCTGAATTTTAACCCTTATCCTATTAACATGGGTTACTAGTGACCGAGCAATTCCTGTTCGTGTAAATTTCTTGCAAGCTCGATGAATCCGGCGCTTGTTATCTCCCCGTAAAAAAAGTTTGTGGTGTGGATCGTCGCCCTGCTGTGTACAGCAGGGCGACGATCTGTCATCGATCTGTCTATGACTAGCATGCAGTTCAAATAAGACGCTAGTGATTCATATTAGTATACAAAGAGTGCTTTTCGTGTAAAATAAAAATTGTGTCAAAATCATTATAAATATTCTGTTTTCATTCTAAATTAATATCCGAATGTTTGTTTTCATTTAAAAAAATATTTTTCTAAAAGAATTATTTATTTTTTAGACAATAGATAAAGCTGAAGAGGCGAATCATGCCTTTCTTTATATATTTATCTAAATATGTAGTTACATTATATATTTTTTTTATTAAAAAATACATTATTTTACAATAAAATAAAAAAATGCATATTTTAACTCGATTCTTCCTTGTTGAAAATTACTCATACTTATGCGCTCAAATAATTCAACTTTTTGTACAATAGGATTCGAAGTTCTAGTATTTTTTTTTTTCAAAACATATCTAAACTATAAAACCCTGGAGTCATTATTTTATATTCATTTATTATGAAAAGTTATTATGAAAGTTATAATTTTTTAAATCAAATGCCATTTTTTCCCAACTTATGAGTCTTTCGGTAATTATAAATTATACTACATTTTATTATTTTCCAAAATGAAGTTCCAATATTTATTCTAGAAAGTTGAAAGTGGTGAATTTTTAGAGATTTTTTTTTAATCATTCTGAATAGGTGAAAAAACGAACAGATTCTAGTGATTTTTATTTTACACAAAACACCCTTTGTATTCTAACACTAGCATCTCACTTGAATTGCACGCCAGTCACAGACAGATCGACGACAGATCGTCGCTCTACTGTACACAAATCTCCCTCACCGCAAACTTTTTTTACGGGAAGATAACAAGCGCCATCGCGCGGATAAGCGGATTCATCGAGCTTACGAGAAATTTACACGAACAAGAATCGCTCGATCATTAGTGATCCATGTTGGATGAGGCATCAAATTGTAGCTAGTATGATAAGAGTTAAAGATGGATTCCATCATGTTAGCATTCATCCAGAATATACAAAATTCTTCATATTTGCCACGCCGGACGACCAATGCGATACACTAAACTACCTTTTGGATACTCGGAAGCCCTGGCAGAGTTCCAGAAACGTCTCGTTCAAATCCTTCGGCCTCTCATCCGCGAAGATAAAGTACTGGTCTATGTTAATGACGTAATACCTTCGAGCTTCGTAGAGGAAAATCTGCAGATTCTGTCCCAAGTTTTAAGATTATTCAAGCAGCACAAACTCGAGCTGAATTATTAAAAATGCCAATTTTTAAAAACAAGGATTGAATACCTGGGATACATTCTGTCGGGGCATTGAAAATGACATCCTAAATGACCGCCACATTGAAGCGGTCAAAAGCTTTCCTGTCCCCAAAAACGTTCAACAGCTTCAGCAATTCATCGGTTTGCTCAGTTTTTTCACTTCATAATTTTGCGTCCAAAGCCAAGCCCTAATGCGTTACTTAAGAAATTCACTAAGTGTGAGTCGGATAAGACGTGTATACAATGTTCGAATTATTGAAGTCAGCGCTTATTACATATCCAGTCCTTCGGCTGTACAATCCGGAATTAGATATAGAATTACACACCGATGCGAGTTTCATCGCCTTAGCTGATCCTTTTGCAGAGACAGGAGAACAATATTTTGGCCCCGGTCGCTTTTTACAGCCAAGCCACTAATTTTGCAGAAAACCGCTATCACTCCTTTGAGCTTCTATTGGCGATTGTAAAGGCAGTGGAAAAATTTTATATTTATTTATACAGTTTTTTATCTGGATTTTTCAATTGTGATCGACTGTAATGCGTTGGTCGATGCTGTCAATAAGGCAAGTGTTAATCTCGTATTGTAGGTGGAGTTTAAAGTTACAAAATTATCGATTTAAGCTGATAAAAGAGATGAAAAAATGGCTCATTCGACGCATTGAGTCAAATAATCGCGTCGATGGAAGTTCTTCTTCTGGAAAAGGTGTTGCAGTATAAGCAGCTCGCGGATTCAGCAATCCGTGCGATAGCGGATGTCCATGAGAACGCAGAGTATGACAAATTCTCTTTGATTGAGAGTCTATCAGAAGATTAATGACTCGCACAGATTTGTTGTATCGGAAGTCATGGTTGCAAACGTCATACGTGTCTATCACGACGAATGCGCACATTGTGGGACTGACAAAACAATTCAGGGCAACGCTAATAATTATTGATTCCCCTCACAAAAGAAGGTGCATATTGATAATTGTCTCACGTGCCTTATGGCTAATGTTTCGGTTCATACTAGGGAGAGTGAATTGTTGATGCTGGAAACACCCATCGTCCCGCTAGGCGTGATTCATGTAGATCACTTCGGCCCTTAAGTGGAATTCCACGAAGGGAATTCAAGCATATCTTTGTCGTCATAGACTTCTTTACACGCTTCTCTTTACACGTTTCCGATTAGAACATGCGAAATCATTGAATAATAACTATGATTTTTTATATCTTTGGTAGCCCTTCCGAAATCGTGTCTGATCGTGGAACGACTTATATACTCGCCCGAATTAGCCAAATTTATACGTGCAATTATTGCGATGTAAAAGCACCGATTAGTAGCTGCACCGTGGGCCAATGGAATAGTTGAGCGCGTCAATCGCTTTTTAAAGTCATCCCTACGTAAGACTTCGGAAGTTCGGAATCGCTGGTCGGATAAGGTTGGTAATCCAGTACGTAATAAACATTTATCATTCTGCAATCAAAACTCTCCATCTAAATAGCTCCTGGATTACGAGAAACAAACCGTCAGGATGCGCGGATTGACATTTTTTTGTCCAGTCTTTCTAAAGACATTCTAAATGACGTAGATATTACGGGTCGCATAGATATTAACGCTGCGCGTAATGTTGCGATCCAAGCTTCCAATAGACTTCGCGCTTACAACAAAGCCTTACGATAAACGATACAAGTCATCCATTACGTATAAGCAGGGGGATTATATACTCGTACACGACACAGTAGTAAAGCCTGGTGAGAACAAAAAATTAAAGCTGCCATATCGAGGCAGCTTTATTCGGTCACGAAGATTTTAAACAAAAATAGATAAGCCATTCAAGACATTCCCGGGTTTAAAATTATTCAAAAGCCATTCGGTTTTATCCCCCAATCAAACTCTGGGTTAAATCGGTAGCTTTTTGACTTTCCACTAGACTCACCTTCATGCCGCTCTAGTTCACAAGTTCTAGTTCATAAGTTTTAACTCATAAATTTCATACGCATATATATAACCTAATATTTTATTTTTGTATACGTTAATATTCTCAAAGTGTATTATTTCTACTAGAGATTAAGAATGTTCGACAGCGGCTATAATCATTTCTCAACGAGATCACTAAGTTGCTCCATGTACAATTATTTATTTATATTCGTTCGCTTTTGGAAACCTATAATTGTGTTCGAGTCGAACAATGTACAGGCTGGCCGAGCTGTAAGATAGAATTATGTAGAATCACCAATTTTATTTTATTTGATGAACGCATTGTGACATTCCTCGCGCTTGCGTATTTGACTGTCCTGTGATTGGCCCTTACGGCTACATGATCTAATCATCCCATGTAACTGGTTTTGCCATTGTAGCTTTTGTATGATAGAAAGAAAATGGAATGAAGGCGCAGTGTTGCATTGCGGGAGGGGGGGGGGGCATTCTGAATTTGTACGAAGAGACTAAAGGTGTTTGAAAATACACTGTGTCATGCTCGGGAGTATACCCTCCTTTTGCCCTCCTGCATCCCCAGGAATTCCTGGTTACGACCCCTAGCGTTTACGGAGTTACATCCTCCGGTTTCCCTATTCAATAAAAACCTATCACGGAGAAGTATCTGTTTGTCCCAGGCTTAGGCGGTTAGACTTGAAGTCTCATCTCCGCCTTACATAGATGAATCTTAAAATAACAAATTATTAGAAATTAATTCTGTTAATAAATCATGAAACTTTTAATGGTTTAACTACATACATACACTGTATTATTAATATATTATACAATTAAACTTATTATTCAAGTAGTAAATTTTTCAATATACAATAGTATTGAATTATACAAACAAATTAAACACAAATACAATATATGGAATGTGGGATTTGTTGATTTATCGTTACATAACAACATTTCATATAGCAATATTAACATTTTCTTTTATAAATATAGATATTCAATACTGTTTCCACTTTAAAGAACTTGTTAAAAATTACGAAAATAAACATTTCATTATTATACATTTATATATAGTAATATCAATAAAAGCAATGAATAACAAATGGAATATAAAATTACAAATATAAAATTATGAAACTTTATATTTTATGCTATTCTCCTATTATTTCTTCCTATTATTTAAAAATATAACGTAGAAATGTATTTATGTAAATATACAAGTTAACGGCATAAAATATGCGTAACAATATTACAAAAGTATAAATTTAATGATTTACCTGAAATGTTTCGACATAGTCATCGTTAACAATTTGTTGCTGAACACTTTTCTGCTTTAGCAACAGCAGCAGGTATGGTATCAGTAGTTTTAGATGATACACACTGTCCGAGTAATTCTGGACACGATATATCATTGGAAACAATGCTATGGATTTTTTTTAGTAAATCATAATTGATGCGCTGCGTTATTACAGCATCGTGCCTATTTACACATATATTTTATTAAAATTATGTCGTTATAGTGTTTAAAAAACAATACCGACAGTTCGAAGAAAAAAGAATATTTGCTTACTTATATTCAGGATGCAAAGTGACCTCTTTTCTCAGCCAAGCAGCAGTTGTTAAAAGCTCACCAGAAGCGCGTTTCTGTATTAATTTTAAATATCTTTGGATAGTACAATGTGTATCAGCATCTACATTCATGTTAGCTAAATACGAGTTTACAAGTGGTACGAGACCAGGAAAAATGCCATTCTGAAAAAACATGAAATGGTAATAAAATTCATTTATAAAGTGTACTTTTATTCTTAAATTCTTATAGGAAACAGACAAAATATATATAAATATATAAATTAAGCATATAAATATATATATATATATTTAAAAAAAAAAGAAACGTGTACACCTACAAAATATTTTTATGTATCTTTTATCTGATAAATACCTTTCCATTAATAATTTCATTAATCGTAAACTCAGTATATTCGGATTGAGTATTATCAGATTTTATATCGGAAGTAATATCATGACGAAACCAAAATTTCTCTACTTTCACTGCATTTCTTTTCTGCGCCCTGGTCATATTTTGATCAACTTTGCTAATTGGAATTAAAAGATTTAGCTTGTAACTCAGAATGACTCTTGTTAATAGTACTGTGAAACAAACTATCGCAGCATTCTCGAAATCTGTGATCTGAACTTCACATGGACGGAATTCTACACGCCAACCGATAGACGAGTTTGGCGGTGGTGGTTTAAAACGCATGGTTTGCCAGTTTGTAGATTGTATGTTCTGAAATAGTATTATAATTTATGACACAATAGAAGCATTTACAATCACAGTATCAAAAAATTTACATTAGAATTAAATCGGTCATTTCAGAAACTCTATAAATAAAATCTATTTAAAAACTCTTATTTTTCGAGAACTGAAAAAAGAACGTTTTATTAATTTTTATAACTGTAGCACTAAAAATAATTAAAAATAATTTTAAAAATGCCTCATATATTAAAAATTATCAAAATTATCTCATATATTAAGTGAATGAAACATATCAATTTTAAAACTAATTTTCAAAAAGAAAATTAACTTTAAAAATATATTAACTTATGTTTTTGAAGGAAATGAGCATACATATAATGTGCATATGTATTGTCACGAGTATTGCACAAGCAGGAAAAGTAGAGCGTTAAGATGTAAGCGATTCGGAAGCTACTAAGAATTAAAGAAAGATTATAAATATTAATTTCGCAAATTGTTTAAGAAAAATGTAGCGCAAGGACTTAATTGCGCGATCGATCCATAAAACTCGACGTTGCATCCTTGATCAATAATCAGAATGCTAATTTGACAACAATGGCCTGCAGAAGAACGAGATATCGCGGAACTAAAAAACGGGTGGAAGTCAATAATAATTCTCATTAGCGTCGCGTTACTTTCCCCGTTCAATGTTCAGAAAGAGTACAGTCGCGACGTATTAATTGATAATGTGCATAAGTAGTTAAAACTCGACTAAGTGTATTGTTAAAATTATTTTATTGTAAAGAAATCAAATCGACGATAGTATCAAGTTATTAATTGTGCATCCTGAAATCCGCTCGATTCCGAATCCGGCATCGTGACATTGCACAACAATATATATTTTGTATAATTTATGTACATATGATTTATTTAGGAAATTCCGTAAATATAAAATACTAAAAATATTATAAAGAACATGTTGTAATCTAAAACAAAAAAGAAAGATATTTAACTATATTATTGAAAAATATTATACAATTCTAAATATACATAATTTATTAAAAAGAATAATCATAATATTGAATTTCAATATGCTAAAGTAATTTATTATTAAGTATTTAAAAGGAGTGCCTGACAGGATCCAAAAATAGTTTTTTTTTTTTCATAAATCAATAATACTTTTGGAGAATATTTTAAAATTTTTCTAAAATTTTAGAGCGAAATTCTTCAGTAGATTTAGCGCTTGTAACAGCATGTAAATATTAGACGTATTGCTTATCAAGAAGCAATCCTATTTATATCAATTTATCAATCAAATAAACTGTTAATGCGATGGATGGACATACTCAGAACGCGAACGCAAGTTTTTAATTCGACTTTCTGAAGACTAGCACCAAAGTACCTCAATTGTGGTGTAAAAATATTCAAAATCGCCGCTTTTATTGCCACTGGTACTTTCAACAAAAAATATTCTGCCGTTTTAAAAATCATGAATGAATTAGAAATTAATATTGGGTCAGAAAACAAGCAGCATGTATGATGCACAACAAACTTTCAGGCAGAAGCGCCGACTGAGTAGCACAAAAAAGGGAATAGTTCATTTACATACTGTAGCACAATTGCTCACTGTCCAATGTTGCCAGGAGTTGGAAAATTTTCTCTTAAATTTGAAGGTCTTTTTCTTTCCAAGGGATTTTTTGGAAGTATAAGAAGAAGTTTAGGAAAATTTTTGGCTTCTTGTTTTTTTCTAGGAGAAAAATACAAAGAAATATTCAGATTACGACTAAAAAAAAACATTGAGAAAATCGCAATATACGGATAACTTTCGAACAGACCTGGCAATACTATCAATCACAGCGACTTCTGCGTAAGGAGTTTTTTTTTCTAGCATTGGCTTGTGCGCAAGTGGCTCGTGTGCAATTGATATATTAGGTGTTGGAATTAATTCGTAGCGTTTTACAAGAGATGGCACAAGCAGTACACTATTTCGTTGTTACCTATAGTTCTGTATACATTGTAAACATCTATCATAGGACGTCATTTGCCGTACATAACCTTTCTTGAAATCATAAATAACAATACTGTATAATTCATTGAATATGTCAAAATTTGTGCCAGATAAAGTGTTTTTGCGGGGAGTTTTGCTTCATTACTTTAATATGAACAAAAGTGCAGCTGAAGCTCATCGTATTTTAGTGGATGTGTATAGTGAACATGCTCTGGCTGAGCAAACGTGTAGGAAGTGGTTTGCACGGTTTTAAGCTGGTGATTTCGACTTGGATGACAAGGAGCGACCTGGTCAGCCGAAAAAATTTGAAGATAACGATTTGCAGGCACGATTTGCTGCTCAATGAAAACTCATGTCAAACACTTAAAGAATTATCTACGTCATTGGAAGTTGACTTCTCAACAATAGGAAAACGTCTTAAAAGTTTGGGCATGATCCAGAAGGAAGGACATTGGGTCCCATATGAATTGAAACCAAGGGATATTGAGAGACGTTTTCTCACGTGCGAACTGCTGCTTCAACGGCAGAAAAGAAAAGGTTTTTTGCATCGGATTGTTACCGGTGACGAAAAGTGGATCCATTATGACAATCCAAAGCGCAGAAAGTCATGGGTTAAGCCCGGCGAACCATCAACATCAGTGGCAAAGCCCAATATCCATGGCTCAAAGCTCCTGCTCTGTATTTGGTGGGATCAGAAGGGTGTCATATACTACGAACTGCTAAAACCGCATGAAACCGTTACTGGAGATCTCTACCGACGGCAACTGATGCGCTTGAGCCGTGCATTGAAGCAAAAACGGTCGGAATACTTCGAAAGACACGATAAAGTCATCTTGCTGCACGACAATGCTCGCCCACACGTTGCAAAACCGGTAAAAACATACCTGGAAACACTTAAATGGGAAGTGCTACCGCACCCGCCGTATTCTCCTGATATTGCACCTAGCGACTACCACTTGTTTCGATCATTAGCTCATAGCTTGTGCGAGCAGAAGTTCACATCTTACGAAGATTGTACAAAATGGTTCGATTCCTGGATTTCATCTAAAGATGAACAGTTCTTCCGACGCGGTATTCATTCACTGCCCGAAAGATGGTCAAAAGTAGTAGAAAGTGATGGGAAGTACTTTCATTAATGTATTTTTTAATGCTCATGTGAAATAAATAACATTCTTTCATTAAAAAAACGCTACGAATTAATTCCAACACCTAATACATCCCACAAAAGAGACACTAGCAGCACGTAGACTAGCCTAAATTGTTCGGAATGAATTTAATGAAGAAGCAGAAAAGTTATTGTAAAACTATTGTATGCCCCTGGAATAGATTAGTCCCCAAGCACTGTAGTACTTAAGAACTATACTATTCTTTTACATCGAAAACTTTAAACGCGTTTCCTCAAAATCTATTTTTAGCATTTTCTTCAATTCATTTTGGGTATACGATTATAAAAAAAGCAAATAACTTTGTATAACGCTCATTAATTAGATAATGGTCAACTCTCCTCGATGAATCTAAAAAGTTAAAAAAAATCATTAACAATTTTTTTTGTATGAAAAAAGAGGCTACCTAATGAAAATCATAACTTTTTTTTCAAAGTCGCATAAAATTTTATTTTTATATATTTTTTTAAGTTTTCAAGTTTATTTAGGAAAAAAATTATATGAAAATTAAAAATATTTCTTGATTTTTGTTTCAGAATTAAAGTCATCAGTCAAAATGTACACAAAATGATGACGTCGACAGCCAGGCGCAAACTTGTTAATTTTTTTGTTATTTACAATACCTTTTTGTATACAAAAAATTTAATTACATTCTTAAAACGATAAAAAAATATTTATTATTTCATTTTAAAACATCGCGAAAAATCACCTATTTTTCGATCTCCTAAACCAGGCGCCCTCTCTAAGGCCCGATTGCATCGATCCAACGTTATTTTGACTTTAAACGAAATTTAAAGCTCTCTTTTTTCTTTTTTAAAACTGAGAGAGAGAGAGAGAGAGAGAGAGAGAGAGAGAGAGAGAGAGTGAATTTTAAGCCTCGCTTAAAGTAACATTGGTGCAATCGGGTTTTAAAATAAAAGGAAAATATATAAGTCATCACAAGTTACTGCTTTTCACGTGAATGTAAATTTGATCTAGAGAAGAGGATGCTAATGTGGATTTTTAAAGAAATTATGTACCTATCTCCTCGATCTGATTCTAAGTTCTTTATTATCTTAATTTCGAAAACAAAAATTAATTTATGGAGCTTCTGAAATAACCTATTCAATTGTAATCTCACCTCAAAATGATCAGTATCTTCTAAATCGTTCTGATGAACTTTTTCGGAAAATAAAGACACACTATCTCTGATAAACAGATGAGCTATATGTTGCGCAAGCAAATGATCAATTCCATTATCCAAAAGCTGTTTATATATCTCATCGTCATACGTTAAAGGAACATCATTATATTTTTCACCTTGTCTGCTAAGGTACGAATCAATAGAATCGTACCTAGACTTACTGATTTTAAATTTGTTTTCTTTAAGTGGTTTTAACCCTCGTTCTTCTTGTGTTCTGCAGTCTACTGATGAAGATATGACACTCCATCGACAATCAACATCACTTATGTAGCCTCGATAAAACGGACTGGCAGCAGTTAAAGCCAACTGTCGAATGTTAAAGAAATCTTCTGTAACGTACGTATGAAAGAGAACACTCTATATGCCGCTATTATATTTAATAAAAAGGAAGAAACCAAATGAACAAATAAAGAAACCCAATGATGATATTATTTAACACTAACCATGATGGGACATAAAGGTGTTAATTGATCGTATAATGTTCTTGCTTCTTCTATGTTACATGCTTGAAAAGTAAGTTGCAAACAGCAACATCCCATCCCAAAACCCATTGCGTCCATATAAATACAATTATCTTTAGTTACTTTGGAGGATCCGTCATTCCCCTTGGTAGTAAAATCTTCTTTGAATAACAATGGTACACTTTCATCTCTGTAAACTAGAAAGATGTATTTATATTAAGTGGGAAATTAAAAATTTTGTTAAATATATTATACCTATATATTAAGTATATACTATTATATTATAGTACATTACATAGGACATTATTTATCAAATAATATGATAAAATTTAGACCAATAAAAATAAATCTAAGTATAAGAATTACATTATATTTGGTCAAAGCGGATTATGTTAGTGCTTAAATATTTCTTGTATGAATTTATATACATATCCGATTCTGCAATTGCGCACCGAAATCTTTTTCCGATTTTGAAACGCCATCATGAGCAGAATTAGAGTAATAATGTTACTTCGTTAAGGGGATCCTAAAGACAGTTAGTCATATTGAAAATAACATTTACACACAGATGATTTATATGTTATTTATATTTATATGTTATCATCATTACATTATTGGCTGCGTTCAACGGAAAAAACTGCTCACTGAGCGTTTACTGAGCAAAAAAGGGATTAATATGTTTATTTATTATAATTCATAATGTAGAATAACTTGATAATCTTGTATTATAGATAATCTTTAATATCATATTTCTTATTTATTTATTACTGTTTATTATTTCTCTAATGTCGTATTTGGGTCGTAAGGTTATGTAGCTCAGTGAGCAGTGAACGACTTATAATTATTTATAATATTAAATAACTCGTAAATTATTAATTTTTTTATAATTGTACCTTAATACTTTTATGAACAGAATAATGAAATAAATCAATTGGTGGAAAGAAAACACATAGTTACTTTTAAAAAAATATGCAAAAAGGATAATTTTTTAAATAAGCAATTATGTATTTTTTTCCATCAATTGAGTCATCTCATTACCCTGCATATAAAATTATTAAAGTACGATTATCAGAAAATTAATAGTGTACGAGTTATTTAATATTTTATGTTAATATATGCCAGAAAAAAGTATAAAATATCTTGTAAACTATTGGTTTTTTTATCACTACCTTAATACTTTTATATGCAGAATAATTAGAGGAACACATATTATTTTGTATTTAAAAAATCATACAATTCTATTTAAAAAAGTGGAGGTGAACTTGAAATCTTCGTGCCTCCACCCATAAAAAACTATTAGTAGTATATTGTACCTTTCTTGATGCTACAAGTATATAATTTTAATAAATATATTATTTCATATCTTTAAAAATAGCAGAAATATTCTAAAGTTACCTGACCCTCTTTGTATATAATATCATATAAAAAAAAATATTTGTTTTAATCGGCCATTCAGTTCACAAATTTCTATTTCATGCCAAAAGCACACCCCTAAATTTTTATCAAAAGATTTTACGTTTTAGAGTCGGCTAGTAAACGATTTTTAAATCAAAGTTTCGATTTTCCTTACTACATATTTGATTTAACACAAAAATCAGGTTTAATCAGAATTTTTAATGTATGTTTTTTTGGTCGCTGAACACGATGCAATAATTCGATTATCTCTACGATATATGCCTTAAGAAATGCAGTCCGATTAATAAAAAATGACCAAATTTCGAGGTCGATTTGTAGCAAGATTCTAAGCGTTTAAATAGGTCATTACTCCTCTCAAATTGTAGGTTTATTCACCCTGAATAAGATATCTAGTTAAAATTTTGCCTAAAGTTAGTTCTAAAGTATGTTGCTTTGTGGTTTTGACATCCTCAAAATGTCTCAATTGACAATAAGAAACTCAATTAGAAAATGAAATGACTACATAATATAAAATAAATATCATTTAATTAATTGAAATAAACTACATATCAAATAAATTACACATCAAATAAGGACAAAAATAGAAATAGAATTTCAATGGAATCATAATTGGTGATTCAAATAATTCATAATATATTATCGAAAATTTTGATAATTATACAAATAAATTTCCGGATAGCAGATTTACGTATTAAATCTTGTAAATTTTCGTATTAAACCTTGCGAATTGTTCCAATATTCGCTCTGTTCTGTTTTGAACACGATGGGAAAATCTGAAGGTTATATCTCATTTCAGATTTTCCTTCAGTGATCTCTAAATCTTTGACGTCTAAATGTTAATATTTTAAAAAAAGCTTTGTGTTCTTTGACATGAAAAAGAAGCTTTTAAATTAAGAAGCCAATTAAAAAAAAATTTTTCTTCGTCAGTCTAATATATGTATACTAGGTGTTCAAAATAAAGCGTTACAAATTTTTAATTATTGGAAACACAGCATTATTGAAAAAAATTGTTCAGACAAAAGTTATAGAGTTCAAAAAGGTCTATTTATTGATCTTATCAATTTGACCTGAGCTGGCGTCGCCAAGATTAAGTCAAGATCACCTCCATTTTTTTTAATGGAATATCCTACTTTTGTTTCCAGAATCTAATAGCTGATGTTGAGAGCTTTCTAAAACGCCTTTTCTGCATTTTTTCGGCACCTTTTCTATACTTTTTTATACATCTTTTCTGCACTTCTACACTTTTTCCGCACCTCTCTCCCGCCTTTCTACTTTTCCTGCATCTCTTCCACACCTACTTTTTCTGCACATCTCTACCTTTCTCATACCTCTCCCACATTAATTTCTTATTTCTTCTACATCTCTCCGCATCTCTTCTCACCGTTTCCGCAACTCTTTTGCATCTCTTCCGCACCATTTCTACATCTCTTTTGCATCTCTTCTACATTTGTTCTGCATCTCTTCGTTTCTGCATACCTTTTGCAATCCTTCTACATCTCTTTTGCATCTTTTAAGTATCACTTCTGCACCATTTCCGCATCTTTTCGGCACTTTCCGCATTTATTCCGTACTTCTTCGCAGCGTTCCGGTGCGTCTTCCGCATCTCATCCACACCTTTTTCGCATCTTATCTGTCTGCGTACATTATTTATTTACAGCTATTTATATATATATTGTACGTTATCTATTAATCTGTCAATGTTATTTATCTATTTATCGATATTATCTATCCATCTTCCGATGTTATCTATTCATATTATTTTATATATATTCTATATTATTTTCATTTGGCTGTTTATGATATTTATCATCTACCTATGTTATAATCTATCTACTCATCTATGTTATCTATTCACTTTCTCACACTTTTGACATTTTTTTCGCATTCTTCTCTACACTTTTTCACATCTCTTCTACATGTGGACAACAAATATGGAAAAGTTGCATTGCTGTCGTATTCAAAAACGTGCGATAGTACTTTGCGTTAATTACCGCCGAAGTTATTACTAAAGAGTATGAAAAGAAACGAGAAAAAGAAAATGACTATCTCGCAAATGTCACGTAGTATTTGTATAGATTAAAGAGCACAATGAATGAATTAATAAAAATAGATCAATATACAAAAAAATTTATATCCTACATGGAAAAGAACGGAAAAGTATGCAATAGTGAATATTATGATGAGATAAATATTATATTTATCCAAATAGCTAAATTTGCTGAAAACATCTTGTAAAATCTTGCTGCAAACCTTATTAGCAAAAAGAATACAAATTGGCAGCAAGATTTGATGTATCAAATAGTATCGGCAATTTGCCAGTAAATATGTAACAAAATTTGATGTCACAACTTGGCAATAAGATAAGAATATCAATAGAATTGTTTTTGCCGTCAATGTCAGTCAAAATAATATTTTTAGTACGTAGCTCTTCGACTCACGTGTCGCTTTTAATGCTCGAAATGGTACCGCAAATAGTATCTTGATTCGCAGTGAAATTGCATGCATATGAATCATCAGATTCTTCACGTGTATCAAAAACACGTCATGTTTTCCACATTCCGATTTAACTTTATCGGACAATGAGTGTGAAACATCTCTTTTCCCGCGAGATACGTAACTTAATTCTCTGGCGATATCGGTGCAAATGTAAGAACATTGGGAGGTCGTATCGATAATCGAAAAAAACAATTTTTTCCCGCGTAGAATATACCTTCATCCGAAGAATCTGGAGGCAGACATCAGGTCTTTCGCAAAAGGTGACTAAATTATGTTCGTCCGCCATTTTTTTATTGTCGTCCGGTCTATTCGCGGGTGCGAGTTCTTTGCGAGATATGTCCGGACACATCAACAACACGTGTCATCTCGTACATCAATCGCATTTTAACCTTGTTCTACATTTTTGCGCAATGTGACCGCGAATCAAACAATTCAGACAAGCGTTTTCTTTTTTAACGATATCTTTACGCTCATCTAACGATAACTGACGTGCTTTCTCGCAAGCGAGACTCTCATGACTCGATTTACAAAATATACAGACTGCTTTTCTTGGAAACGAGAAGGACGCTCGCGCTTGCCGTTTCTTTTGATGATTCCGTCTTGCTCTTCGGCTTCTTATTCTTTTCTTGCTCCATCGGTAACCCAAATCCCGTGTCATATCAATGCGTTCCTCGTTTTCCACTTCTAACTAGAAATTTTAACAATCTCGCTACTCGATCTGTGGTTTCTTGTTCGTTCCTTTCCGTCGTTTCTCTTTGCCCGCTACGTTGCCATGCCCGTAGGACTTCTTTGGGGAGGGACGACTCGACCAGAGGATACAACATAGCGCATTTGTCCGTGATTACACCAAGTGTCTCCAACGCGCGTATGTAACACTCGACTTTGTCGTAAATGCCGGAGAGTGCCGATTTCTTGTTCCCCTTTATGGCGTTCTCTAATACTAGACCAAGTAATTCGTGAACGTAAAATTCTATCACCATAACGTTATATCATAACGTCCGAAATGATTTTTCAAACTCATTATTACGCTTTAACGTAATTCTCTCCTGTGGGAGGGAAGCTTTTCACAAGTTCATTCACGCGTTACTTTGGCTTGCAGCAAATATTGGAACTTGTCTTCGTAACTTATAGAGGAATTTTCATGTATCTTCTTGAACTGGTTCCAAAATGGCAGACATTCCTTGATATTATCACTAAATTTTGATAATTCGAGCTTAGGGAAACTTTGACGTTTTCGTAGTGTTATTCGGTATCGTTCTTGGTATGCCTTCGGTCGTCGCGGCCATCATAGTCGTTATTTTCATTTTCGCAGTCAGATACTGCGACTTGTATGTATCATCCGACTCTATGTCTCTTGTGATTGCCTCGTCGTCTAAGTCTGATTGGAAGAGCGCTTGGTTATACGTCGAATGCATCATGTCTAGTTTTGTCATTTTGGTTTCCAAGAACTGGAATGCGACCATCTTATCTTCTTTCAAGCAGTCTCCATTTTTGTAGTGAACACTGAGTGCTTTAATGAAGGCCATTCGAAAGACTTTTCTCTGTTTCTTAACGGCGTCTATCTTGTCTCCTGCTGCCTTGCACACACGTCGATTTCGCAACAGACCCTCGTGTGAAAATGAATCGGCTCACTATCTTCCCCGCAATCCTGTCATGGTCACCAAATGTCAGGTAGGATTGAGGGACACGGGGGGGAGTTCTTCTTTAATTAGTGCCAAAGGATATTTCACACGGATACAAGCTTTATTGTCACACACGTCTTACAACAACGATACACCTCAGTCTCTGCGTTCTATAACGCGCTTCCACACTAAAAACGCCACGCTGCTTCGAGTTCGGGAACTATGATGGCAAATCAATAAGTACCCGTGTTAGTAATGAAGACGCAAGCTTTTCACAAAAATTTTTTTATTTTTTAACGTAATCCCCTTTTAGGAGGATACACTTTTCCCAACGCTTTTGCCATTTTTTTTAACCCCTCAGAAAAATACGATTTGTATTTTTTTTCGAACTCTGCAAAATAGACCTCTGTTTCGGCGATAACCTCCTCATTCGACGTGAATTTCTTACCACCGAGCCATTTTTTCAAGTTTGGAAACAAGAAGAAGTCACAGGGGGCTAAATCTGAAAAGTATGGTGGATGCGGCAGCAATTCGTAGCGCAATTTGACCATGCTTTGAAATTGATAACCGCATTCGCTTGTTGTCCACCGTGAGCAATCGCGGCTGACCCATCGGGCCGACAGCTTTTTCATTCCCAAGTTATCATGCAAAATATTGAATGCGGCGTTCCGTACGACACGCCTACGGTCTCTGCTACTTCATGCACTTTCGTTCAGCGATCAGCGAGAATCATGTCGTGGACTTTTTCAACGATTTCCTCAGTAACCACATCTGCCGGGCGGCCTAGGCGCTCCTCAAAAACAGACGAACGACCACGTTTGAATTCGTTGAACCAATATCTGACGGTTGTCATAGTGAAGAAGTGGTGAAGAGTTCCCATAGACGGCATCCGACTTCATTTTTATTTCTTTGCACGTTTTTCCATCCAAAAATAAGAAATAAATCACGGATCGATATTGCTCTTTTTTCATTGTATCGGAAAACATCAAACACGCTCACTATGAATTGTTGTCAAATCAAGACTATTGCATGAATCACTCTGAAATTTTGTATGGAGTCGTTTGAAAGATGATAGTACACGATAGTAATGCCAACTTGCATCAGCAACGTCGCCTGTCTTGAAACACGGGTACTTATTGATTTGCTCTCGTACACCCGGTCAGATTGTTTTTTGAACCGTCCGGGACAGTTTAATAGAACCTATACTCGCGCTTATTTCCTTAAGATAAAGCAACAAGGCTCCGCGTAAGCCCTACTCCCCACTCTACAAGTTTAATCTTAATAGGTAATAGTTGAGAGTTTTAATAATTTATAATAAAAATTCCTTAGTCTTCCTTAATTAACATCCTTATGCGAGGTGAATCTACTATATTCTGAATCGTATATCTAAAATTGATTTAATTTTATTGGAAGAAGAAAAAAAGAAGAAAAAGGTATTCGTCCTCGCATTCGGGAAGATTTCTATTTGCTGTTAATTGCTTAATTGCTAAACCCTAATACACATCGCTAATATAATGTACGCTTTTACTTATTATTTTATAGAAAGGCTTCTTTAAGAGATCGTGGGATATTTTTAAACATTCTTTAGGGTATTAGATGTACAACTTTGCTTCCGCCGTTTTCTTATAAATGGCTTTAGCGGTAAGTGGTGGTCGAAATAAATAGATCATATAATAAACTTGGGCATCTGTCAACATAACCTCATAGAAATATTAGTCGATTTGTGTCTACATCAAAGTTATTCTCGATTGAAAATGTCAGTTTATGAGCCAAATTCTCATCATTTGCGAGAGGTTTTAATTTTCTACTTCAATATGAAGAAATGCGGCTGAGGCTCATCGAATGCTCTCAAATACTTATGGTGAGGCCGCTATTAGTGAAAGAACGTGTCGTGAGTGGTTTCAACGCTTCAAGAACGGTGATTTTGACGTCGAAGACCGGCATGAATTTTATTTTCAAGGGAACATTTCTTATTTTTTTTATTCTAAATATTACATTCATGTTTTTAATACTTCTTTAGTTCTTTAATTTTTCTTGTTAAAGCCATTTGGAATGGAATAGAAAGATAATTCAATAGGAACACAAAGATATACCTATAGGTTTCATTGTATAAAAATTTATAATAGTACCACTTGGAATATATTCCTTAATTTATTATGTTTGATAGGAGTTTTACCTTTCACCGGCGAACGCAAGGTCTCGGGAGACGCGCGAGTTACAGTTGTAGTTAATCTTTTTTTAATTGTGAAGAAAATAAATAAATGGATATATGTTTCTATGATAAATATGTATTTTTATTTCCCCTTCTACATATTTGAAATAATTTACTATATATTATAATAAAAAACTGCTTTTCAAACGTTTTAAAACAATTTCATTCTTGGATCACTTTTGATCCTGCGTTCGCCATGTGTGCGAATATTACGACGTCCGCTGTCCGAGGATTAACTTGGCGCCAATTGTTGATATCAAATCTTTTATACGAATGATACATATCATTAGAGTTAATATTATTTATTTAATGTGATATAGGATTTAACTTAGCGCCAATTATTGATATCAATAATAAGAATGACATATCATTAGAGATCAATAAGAATTGAGATCAATAATAAGAATGATATATCATTAGAGTTAAATACATAACAAAGTTAATATCAGTTGGTTTTACTTTTTAATTTGGTAGAATTTAACTTGGTTAATTAAAACTTTATCGTTTAATTTTTAATTTGCTTTAATTTGTACAACAGTCTTTTTCAAAGAGTAATAATTTTTAACAGAGAATTAAAGCAGCCATTGTTTGGGTTGGAATAAAAAGATCTTGTATAAAGAATATTTTTGATGAAGAATTAAAATTACTATTACTTGAGTTGAAATAATATTGTAAGATACGTAACGTATCACTTAGGTTCGAGAAGCACCTGTATTCTTAGCGCCTTTTTTACCTTTTTTTAAAAGTAATTTTTTTATACAAATGGTACATAAAATTTTGTGGAATTTAACTTAGTGTTATTGATATCAAATCTTTTATACAAATGATACATATAATTAGAGCTAAATAAATAACAAAGATAATACCATTTGGATTTTACTTTCTAATTTGATAGAATTTAATTTGGTTAGTTAAAATATAATATGTCCATGTAACATTTCTTCCCGGGAAGTTATAAACAAATAGAGATCGATGACCAATGAATTGCATTTTCATTATCATTTCCTTACAATTGATTAACAAATTAGAAAGATTATTACATTTTTTTAAGATTAATTTGGGAAATTTGGGAGGATTATTAATATTTCAGATTGATTGCGTTGAAAGTCCAACAACCATATCGGCATGTAATTATCATTTCTGAAATTAATTCATTTATATGAATATATATATTAGTTCAACATCTCAACACTCAGACCGTAGTAGCGCTTCGTATTTAAAGTTCCTTTAGTTTGTAAGCAGCAAACAGACGATCCGAACAATATCACCACCCGAAATGGACGTGTAGTGAAAAGGTCTGATCGTTTTAAATGTTAGTTATAAGTTACATATACATCATTTTATTTTAAAGCAACCCAGCGCTAATCATTTTGTAATACGACAAATCCTCCGCCAAAATATTTTCTTTTCTCGCAAGGAGGGAGAATGTCCCGGACGATAAAAACCAATCTGACCGGATGTAGTTCCCGAACTCGAAGCAGCGTGGCATTTTTAGTGCGGAAGCGCCGTTATAGAGCGCAGAGACTGAAATATATCGTCGTTATAAGACGTCGTTATATCACGTGTGTGATATAACAATATACAATAAAGCGTGATATACAATAAAGCTTGTATCCGTGTGAAATATACCTTTGGCATTAATTAAAGAAGAACCCACCCGTGTTCCTGAATCCTATCTGACACAAACCTTGAGGAGTATTGATTAGTCCTGAAAGGACACACCCACATTCATTTCCAAAATATAAAAGGAGCTGCCAAAAGCAGAAATTTGTCATTTAATTCATTCAATTCTTTCAATTTTATCAATTCATTCGAAAAGCAGAAGAAACCTATTCAGTATAGTGTGTGTGTGTGTTTTTGTTTGTGCTGTGTGTGTGTGTGTGTGTGTGAAACATTGTCAGACAAATAAGTATTTGTTTAATATAAAAAAATAATGTTATATTTACAAATATTTAGTAAGTATTACCAAATAGTAGCATCGATCCAACCGATGATTAAAATTTCTTGAATGTTATTCAGGATCATGATCTGAATAACATTTGTTCAAGGCCAAGACCATGAAAATTATTCCTATTATTTTCATTTTGATACTAAAAATTCGCTTTTGCGTGAAAATGAAAATAAGAGATACAATCTCTAATAATCTTGATCTTGACAAATGTTATCCACCAGATCATGATTCTGAATAATATTTAAAAGGTTTTAGCCATCAGTTAGACATCTCTGATAATGCTAATGTCGATGATATTCTTTCAAGCTTTATAATTAAAAAAGTACTTAATGATAAAATAACTTTATTATAGTATTTTAAAAAACTCTTGACATTAGCTATTAGATTCTGGAACAAAAGTAGGGTATTCCATTAAAAAAAAATCGATTTGACTTTGATCTGATCTTGGCGATGCCACTCAAGGTCAAACGGATGTGATCAGTGGATCTTTATAAACCCTACAACTTTTATTGAAAACATTTTTCTCAAAAATGCTTTATTTTTTCAAGATATTCGACCGTTTGCAAACTTTTGATACATCCTGTGTATTGTTTAGCAGAAAAAATATTTTGCCATGAAATTTATTTTGGCTTATATCTTATAAAGCCATGAAACCTGTTAACGAAAATTTCGCTCTCAAAACATTATGATACAGTTAAAACATTATGAACAGATAATTATACAGATAAAACATTATGAAAACAGTATACTCCTTATTCGCAATGACGATACATGTTGATATCTTATCATGCTGATATTTTATCTCTTAAAAAGTAATACTACAATACATTAGAATTTTTTGGTTTCTTTTTTTTATGAAATTGCGAAAACGTATACAGAATTGGATTTTAAATTGATTTTTGAAGAATTGTAATAAATAAGATTATAATTTTTCAAAAATCAATTTGCAAAATCTAGCTTTCGTAATTTCATAATAAAAAAAATTATAATAAATAAAATTATTTATGAGCACGAGCGTAGCATAGTGGACAGCGCGCGAGTCTACTATACTAGGAGACTCGGGTTCGATCCGCGGCAGATCCAAGAAATTTTCACTCATACCTCCTCTTCGGCGATCTGGTAAACTACCAAGAGTATCTATTCTCAAGAAAATCTCTCAGAGTGCCAGAGCGCGTTTCATGTACGGAATCAGAACGACGAAATGAATTTCCTACTAGAGAATTGAGTTGACTAGAATTCCGTTCCGTAAGAAATTTGTTTACCAGTAGTTTCATGTAGTTGGAACGGAATAGTAACGAAATGGAAAGTTACTTCAGTTACAAGAATTTTCGATATTTCGTTATTTAAATGCAATTAAAGCAGTAATATGCACAATTTGTGCAATTATCTTATCTATAACATTACTGTGAATACTCAAAAATATTGAATTATAAGAATAAAATATATTTTGTTACCAAAATTCCATTCTGTTACTATTCTGTTCCGACTACATGGGACTGGCAGAGAAACTTCTTACGGAAATTCTAGTTAACCCAATTCTCTAATAAAAAATTTGTTTCGTCGTTCCCATTCCGCGTACATAGGACGGAACTCTCAAACTGCCATTCGGAACCGATGTTAAATTGTAGCTCCCGTATGTCTGTGTATACTCTGCGTGCACATCACGAACATATATAAAGGTAGGCCCCGACTTTGAGATGTTACGCTATCGATGAATAAATAAAAATTATGTGCACTTCAATTGCATTATAGTACATATCGAATGAGATATCAGAATGAATTTTTATTTTGTCTTTAAAAAAAAATCGATATGAGTCTTTAAATGATTTTCTTAATTTCGAATATTGCAATTAAAGTGCTGCTCATGCAGTAATTTCAGCACGAAGAAATTTGTCTCCGATTAAAGGTTTCTATAATTTCTCCTGTCACCTTTAATATATGTTTGATTCTCAAAATATATTAAAAATATATATTAAGATACTGATGTGATTCATAATATTGTTACATACTAGGAATGTTTATAGCAACTTTCTCTCGACGACGTTCTCTAATGTTTCTGGTCAATGTCTTGAAACGTGGATGGCCAGGATATATAGCTTCGTCAGGAAAAAATAAACTCCTAGAAGCACCAGTATTGGGTGTAGGATGAGTAAGAGGGTCAGTAAAGTCAGGAGCTCCTACTCTGCAACATAAATAATAAAACTAATTTAAAAAGTACCACCAACTATGAAATATTATGGCAACAATATCTTTTCATAATTACCTTGGGAAAACAGTTAATGACATTAAGACTTCGTTAGGATGGAGTAATTTTGTTGCCTCTTGCCTTCGATAGCGCATATTAGCTTCAACAACGTTAAAATGAGCTAATAATCCTCCATATGGTTTTCCTGGAGTTCCTTCAAGCATATAAGCACCGTATTCTGGCCTCCAGAGTGATTTTACATTACTGTGAAATAACATTACAATTAGTTGATATTTACACAAATCAATCTTTGCGCATAAATAAAGTAACATAAAATAGCTCATAATTGGCAGGTTTTATCTTATAAATAAAAAATTCTTCAATTATGGCTACTTAACTTTTTATATTACAAATTAGATAAAAAAATTAGATAAAAGAAAATTATCCAAAGTTTACAAATTTTAAATTTTTGTGGGCTGGGAAAGAAAAGTGATTTCTTATAATCTTCGGTGTGCTGAATCCGTACAAATATTCTATTACGTCAAATTTTATAGAAAAATTAGAAGAAAACGTGTTTTTACACATTCTTAGCTAATGTATAAACCCATTATATTAAAGACTTCAAAAAAGATTCAAATAAAAGATTGAATATAATACTTTAAAATAAAAATATTAAATCTTTTACTTTTACCGTATCATCGAAATTCTAATGTTTTGTTTTATGAGTAAGTACATGCGTAGGATGATATAGGATTGCATTTAAGCTTACAGCTACTTTTCTTTTCCAGACAGCAAATGTATTTTTTTGTATTTTCATGTAATACAATTCATTTTTTTAACATATTTTTTAAATTTCAAATTAAATAAAATTACTTAAAATTGTCTTAATCCTTCATGGTCCTTCTGGGTTAAAATGACCCGAACATCATGTTTCACGTTAGATTTCAGAACCTTCCTGGCATTGAAAAGACGTATCTGCCATCGACTGAAGGTTTGAAACTTCAATTATTGATAAAAATGTTCAGCTTTAATCGGACCATTAGTAAGCGTCTAGCAGCCATTCGCACAAAAAGCGTTTTTCTCTTAGATTAAAGTGTTAGCAAGTGTGACCAACGCGTCATTTTTGTTAAAAAAATTTATGATTTATATTTTTGCATTAAATTGCAAAAATAAGCAAGATTGTGAGTGTCCTTCAAGTAAGTATAAAAAAAGATGAGGAAAGAATGTCCATTGTGCCTGTGACTGTGCCTACGATTTCACTTCAATATTAATAACAATAATAATTTTTACATTAATAATAATTTAAACAAATTGCCTTTTACCGAAATTTAACATCATTTTTATCTAAAAGACGATCATCTTCTACCTTCAAAATAAATACCTTTTTTGAAACGTGTGTAACCGTACTATTTTTTTTTTTTTAAATACATCATCTCAAGAGTATTAGGCTAAAACTACATTTAAAAATATTATAATGTTGACGAATTCTCTAGAGTTATTTAAAGGAAATGGATTCCACGCGGCCTGACTATATCATCCGCATAGAATCTCAAGACTCGCCGTCAACGAGATGGTTGAACGGAACAGTGCTCCGGGCAGACATTCCAACACGTGGAACGATCGCTGTGTATAAGAGAAAAATTAAAGGCTTCACTAAAAATCCAAGTCTCTAAACTTGCATCCTTACACGCTTAATAAATTTAAAAAGTTATGATTTTTTAAGTAAAAATGCATTTTTCCGAAATTAACATGTTTATGATTTTTTTTTAAGAGTTAAAATTAAATTTTTCACTACAACATGATTATTCCATTTTCTTAAAGAATAAAATTATATACTGTAATTTTTTGAAGAATGGAACCAATACTATTGGTTTAATAACACTTCAGAAACGGTTCGGATCATTTTAAACCAATGATTACCAAAGTAGTAACCATCCTGTGGCTTTTTTAAAATATGACCATGAAGGGTTAAACAACAAAAAAAAGAGCGCGTTCGTATTTTAAAATTTATTTAATTATTCTATACATATATTCGAGCTTATTTAATATATTCTAATATTTATATGCTATTATGAAACGTGTATAGGAAAATTAAGAGGTAGTTCCAAAAACCGACTACCGTCGGTTTTGGAGATACTTTGTACGGAACTTTATTTCGAGTTAAAATAAAAGAACGTAGTTCGCATGGACTTCTATGAAAAAGCCATTTTTTAAATAAAATAACAAAATGAATAGTTAATGTTCGTATTAATGATGAAATCAATTTTAATGATCTTAATCCATTAAGATCCATGCCTAATACAATCGTGATAGCACCAAACTGAATACATGATTCATAGCATAAACGAAAAAAAAAATTACCCGTATTTCTTCATTTTGCAAAATTGATTGTTTAAACGATAATTGTTTAAACAAATTGTTTAAAAATACCCATTTTTTTAAATTAAAAGTGCCATTCGATTCTACGAATTCGATTCTTATTGAACTTGAGGTGCTTTTTTAGATTTGAGTGAGTCTAAGAAAGCACCCCGAGTTCAGTGAGGCGAGGGGACTCATAGACATAAGCTACCTCAAAATGAGAGGAAAGACGAGTTGTCAAAATCGAAAAATCGAAGAACGATATGCAATACCCAGAACATGGACGGAAGCCGACTTTGCGCATGCAAACCGTTTATAACAATTGTTTGTAATAATTTTTTGCATAAAGCACCGGATCGAAAAAATACTAAGAATAAAAGTTTCTTGTTTTCGAACGTAGAATCGATTGGCACTTTTAGTTTTTAAAAATGGGTATTTTTAAGCAATTTGTTTAAACATTTATCGTCTAAACAATCAATATTTACAACCTATATTTTTATTACAAATTTATCTTTACATAGTACTTACAATAGAATGCATTTTGTAATATTGTATATCCAAACGACATTGAGAGAGAGAGAGAGAGAGAGAGAGAGAGAGAGAGATTTGGATCAAATTTTCAATTTAACAGGATTTATATTGAATAACCAAATCTTGGTTATTCTAATCAAACTTTAGTTTGAGTAACCAAATTTTGATTAGAACGACATAATTTTTATATGATAAAGTAAGAAAGTTTCTGTTAATCACAAATTAACAAAAATGATTATATTAATAAAACATTTATCTCAGTATACTCTATTTTAAAAGTGCCTTATAAACAGTTAAGATCAATTGATATTAATAACTGAATTATATTAAAGTATATGACATACCCTTTAAAAAAAAACTATTAAGTTTCAATAATTACTATTGGTGTTCCAATAGTTACTATTGAGACTCTAATAGTTACTATTGAGACTCCGATAATTACTATTGAGATTTTAATAGGTACTATTGAGACTCTAATAGTTATTACTGTGATTCCAATAGTTTCAGTAATATTGCAAGTAAACGTACAAGTACGCGCAATATGAAGTTAATGTTGAAATAATATGACATTGAAAGAATATACCTACAAAGCGATGTGCCAAAAATATTTTGAAAATGTTAACATATAGAAATATAGAGGAAAACTATCTATTATGATAGACGTCTAATATGAGATAGTGGCATTTCAGCTAAACTAATAAACGCTATCTATTGATTCCGCTACAAATTTATTACTTTTGGATTGAAAATTATTTACTGAAAAATTCATTAAATTATGTCTGTAGTCGTTGTAAAAAAAGGTTTTAGAATTTGGATGTCTTCAAGTTTCATTAAGATGAGCCTCTAAACCTTGTTTATTATTTAACATGTAAATATTTGGCAATAAATTCTTCATGTAGTGATAAAATAAGATCGTATTAATAAAAAAATACGGGGATGTTGAATTGTTTAATTACAGAAGTTAGATTTGATGGTAAAACCATAAGGCAAAATATGAAATCATAATATGAGATTTATATGAGATATTCAGGGTATTTCTAATATGAAATAACCTATGCTCCCATGTCATAATGAAAATCGTTGCTAAAGTATAAATGTTATTGTACAATAATAAAAAGGACCTGAATGAACATCGAATGCCTTTTTCTGCGATGCTTGATTCCAACTACCTGAAGACGAGTGTCCTAGGTACAATGCATCGTATTCTCATTTTGCGCGCAGCGGCGTTTATTGATATTTTAGAAACATTAATTAAAGTTTTTTAATTGCAATGCTGATCTACTTTACGTTTTATTATCGATTTCTTGGGGCATCTCGTATTAGGAGCTCAATTTTTTGACTTTGCGATTTACTCACTTTTTACATTTCTTTAATTTAAAAAAAAAAAAAAATTTGAATTAAGTTTACATAACATTATCTTAAAACTTATTAAATTCACTTCAAAATGACCCATTATTTTTTTTAATTCTGCCCATAGATTTCTAGCATTTAAAATGAACTCGGTATCTTATAATGGAGGTCTTTTCTACAATATTAAAAATGCAATAATAATATGTTAAGAGTTACGATAAGAACATATTAATTCTGTTCTCATGTCATTTTAATTTCATTTTTATCTCTAATTTTTCGATAATTTATACTTATTGCTCGTTTCTTCATAAATACATACATATAACGCTTTTATTATCTTAAATATTTTTGTCCCTTTTAATATTATTAAATTTATATTTTAGGAATAATAAATAGTACAAAAATATATGTATACTAAGAAATTTTATGTAGTTTATTTAACTTCTCTCTAATTAATCTTTTTATTGATTAATAACTATTTACCAACAGTAACTATTCATCAACAGTAACTATTCACTAATAGTACTAACTATTAGCCAAATAACCATTTTACCATTTGCCAATAGTTTTTTTCCATAAGGGACCTTATATAATTTCGTGATTTCCATGCTTATTCCATGATTTTGCACTAACAATGAGCAAATATGTTATTGATCGATAATGATTTATAACGTAACAATCTAATCGTTGCTTCGTTGACACGTACGCCGCGTGTGTGCTATAGCCCTAGTGAAAATGCAGAACTTTATAAAACATTGACAACTGTTCGATGACGATTTTTTAAGAGTTCATACGTTTTCAAATTTTATAAGAACGTTTACAGAACACCATTGGTTTTAAACACTTTCAGAACGCTTATAAAATACAGTATTGTTTCATGAAAGTTCTGTAATGCTAAAGCAACGCTTTTTAAAGGATACTCAGTAAACGCCGAGCACATCTTCGTGCAGAGAGTTCACTGTCAGACTTTTCAAACATTTAGCAAACGCTTTTCTCAATATCGTGAGACAAGCATTTTTCTTTCGTTCAACAAATGCTGTTCCAATGTGGCGAATTATTGAATCTCAGTAAACGTTTTGTAAGGCTTTTACGCAAAAAGCTTAAAGACGCCAAAAAACGTTTTCCTCAACCCCATAACACAAGCGTTTTTCCTTCGTTTAACAAACATTCTTCTACATATTCAAGCAGTGCACAACGCCACTAGAGGAACACAATAAAATTCAACTTCTCGCATTTAGAAAACCACATCAAATAGGAGGATAAAAGACGCAATGATGAAACTTCTCAATGAAAAATTTTGTACCTTTTTTTTTGATAAAATGTCTGTGTTCAGACTCAACACTTGAACTCAACGTTCATGTAAACATCAAACAAACATTTCTGAAACTTCTTATTTTCGTCAGAGAATGCCTTACAAAACGCCGCAGCGTTGCAATTTCCGCTTTATGAACACTCTACTGATCATTTTTGAATTCTCAATAAATTCCTGCAAACGATTCATGTAAATGTTAAACAAACATTTATGAAACTTCTCATTTTCGTCAGGAAGGCAAACAGACTTTCAATCTCTCTTGGACTGATTTCAAGCGATATTTCGATCATTTTAGCTTACAAGGGAAGAGCGCGAGCTTGAAATTACTGATTTTGAAAAGGTTTATACATGTTAAAGTACTCTAGTAGTAGAGTACTTTGGCAAAGAGATATGACGCAATTTTTAGCCGTTTTCAAGAAAAACCGGTTTCAAGTTTACACCGTTCCGCATATACCGCTCGCGTTAAATCCATTCTCGAGAAAGTGGCGTAACTCAGGCGCTCAGCTGTGGACTACCGATCTATCGACCTAGTTCGATTCCTGCTTATTACACTTTATTTTTCCAAAAAAATTTTTTTTATGTACACTGAATTATGTAAACACTGCGAAGATTTGAATTTAATTTTAATTTCAGAAATATGGCTCTCTCTTGACAAAAGTTTTAAAGAGAGGGTTCGATACGGTAAGGGAGGATAGACCTGATCGTGGAAGTATAATGATTGCGATTAGAAATAACATTAGATATGGAAGAGCACAAATTTTCGAGACTTGTGGAAGTAAGTGGAAGCTTGCGCGGTCGAGATCCTTGTGGGAGGCGAACCCTTCATATTGGTCTCGTGTTAGCGTCCGCCAAACGCCAGTCTTATTAGTGAATGGGAAAGATTTTTCTCGCAATTTCAAGGTAAGATCCTTTTTGGTGGAGATTTTAACTCCCATAACAATATCGTTTGGGACTCTGCCATACTTACCGTACTAGTGGTAGTCTGTGGGAGGCAATAGATGGGAACGATTTGTCATTGCTGAACGATGGCTCCCCCACTTTTCACTGTGCATCTTATCATACCAATTCTAATAGATTTGACTGTGACCAATGTTTCGTTTGAGTTAGTATTGAATTGGTATGTCGGTCCTGACCCATGGGGCAATGATCACTTGCCTATTACCATTGAGGCCCAAGGCAAATCGGATAACAGAATTGGGAATAGGAGAGTTTTGCATCTACACGCTAGGAACACAAACTAGGAACTTTTTCGTGACGTGATAGATAAGAAATTAAAACTTATTACGGACCTGGAATCTATGGAGACGGAAACCATGTATTCGATATTCACTGCCATAGTTGACGAGGCATCAGCTCGATTTCATCAGCTACTCCAGACGTATTGAGAGACGAGAATGTAAGGGGAAGCAAAGTCAAGTACTTCCTTCATGTCCATGGTGGACAAACGAATGTTTGACAGATTGCTCCATCTTCTTAAGCTTTGGAGAAGTTTAAGCAAACAGGTATGAGGAAAGACTTTATAACAACAAAAAAAGTGTAGCGGTTATGAGACAAGAACTTCATAGAATTAAACCAGATAAATTTAGAGATTTCTGTGAAGGCCTGAGAAAGGATTCAGATCCTTTGTTTCAGGTCCTTTGTTTGGAAGACAGTCAAAAGATTTCAATCTAGATACAAGAGACAGCTAACGAATATTCTTCGGGCAAAATGGTGAGGATTCTTGAACAGGTCGATGAACTGAGGGTAGGATGGGTTTGTAATAAGACGCCCTCGTTTGAAAGCGAGAATGAGTTACTAGACTCACTACAATGAGTTTCTAGACTCACCTCTGACGGAAGAAGAATTGTTGTTCGTTAGAAATTAGAAATCTTAATTAGGTCAAGTCTAGTCCAGGAATAGATAGTATCGATTATGTCATTATGAAGCAGCTGTCTCCTATGGATAGATATATATTTCTTCGCATTTACAATTCCATTTTTGCTAGTGGATCTTTTCCAGATTAGAAGAAGTACCTCTAATCACGTTTATACCCAAAGCAGAAGTTTCGGCCGATAGCTCTCGCAAGGAGCTGTCTACGCAAGGTAATGGAAAGAATTCTAAGTAATAAATTAAATTAATGGCAGGAGAATGAGAATAAGTTACCTAGGTCGTGGTTTTCGTAAAGGACTTTCATGCATGAATAATTTAGCAACTCTCTATACGGAAATTCTCAAAGGATACTTCGATGGCAGCTGCTTTCCTTGATATCAAAGCAGCATATGATAATGTTTTAATGAATATATTAATTAACATATTGAATCTGGGTATTCCCTCCACGTTCTGTTGCTTTATTTACAATTTGATATCTCTCAAGTAGATACGGGATAGATACGGAGAATTTTTTTAGTTTTTCAAAGGGCTGCCACAGGGCAGTGTACTGAATCCTATGTTATACGCTATTTACATCTTCAAATTGGAAGAGATCAACTCCCAAGAGTGTAAGATAATTCAATACACTGACGATGTGTGTATATTTTCTGTTATGGACTCGGTCGAGAAATCTTTGAATAGAATCGAAAGTGCAGTTGACATGATTTCTGCTGCGTTAGATAACCTTAGTCTTATCTTATCAGCAGAGAAAACTAAATTATGTGTATTTAGCAAGAATAATAAAGCTCTTAAAATTCAAGTCAAGCGTGATAACGGAGTTAATTATAATAAAAGATCTTTTTCAATTCGGGTTCAGGGAGAAGTAATTAATAAGCAAACTCTGATAAAGTTCTTAGGGATGAATTTACAATCTAATTTGAAATGATCTATTCACGTTAATTCAAATATCAAATTAATAATTCATATCAAAAAAATATCGTTGTATTTGTCCATTATGAATTATAAAGTGCATCTTTGGTGGGGCGCTGATCCAAGGCTACTTAGATTAATTTATCAGGCCTTGATTAGATCTAGGCTAGAATGTAGGAATTTCATGCTTCAGCATCTTTCGAATAAACTTTTACTTGAATTTAACAGTTCAAGTACCGAGCTCTTAGATTGGTCAGGAGTTATAGACAGAGTACTCCGATTAATGTTATTCTGTGTGAGGCGAAGGAGCCTCCCTACTTGTTAGATTCCCATACTTAGAGAGAAATTTCCTATCTAGACTAGCAACAAACTCTAGAAGTCACTTCCTTGAATCCTTGGAAGAGCTTAGAGAATTGGCAGAATACCACGCAGCGCATTAGTCGAGATTACTAGCCCGATTATTAGCTCAGGAGGACATAGATACTAAAAAGCACTACCTTCCTAACCATGATGGTCCATTATGCTTCTCAAAGTCGTCTGATGCTCTGCTTTTTCGTCCAGAGGTTAACCTTGAAAATGATAAATTTTTTGATAGACGTAAATATGATGCTGATGTCATTTTTTTAGGACTATTCAACGAGGAGATTAGTCTGTCCATGCCTTTTCATTGATGGATCATGTGTAAACTCACAATATGCTGGTTTTGCAGTGGTATCTTATAATGGATCTATCTCCGGATATAGATGAACGAGTTTTGTCTCTTCATATTGTGTCGAAGCAATAGTGATTCTCAACTCAGCTCCGGAACTAGGATATAACTATGGGTGGTCCAAGCTAATTATTTTCTCGGACTCTAAATCGGTCCTTAGTGCAGTTTGAGATAAATCACATCTCATTCTCTTTATTAGGGATAGCATCCTTCGTTTGATTAGAGACAGGGGAGATCAAACTCATATAGATTCCTAGCCACATAAGGATTTTGGACAACGAACAAATGAACAGACTGGCTAGGGAGGCTATTGTCTCTAGCAGAGATAACCAATTGGGAATCCCAGTTTCTGAATTCTCAAATCTATGGAACCAACAGATATACAATAAATTGTTTAGGTGGGCTAGCAATAAGTCGCTTACTCACAGTGCAGAATATTGTAACAACTATTTGGTGAAGTCCAAACATGTTTCGTTCAGAAAATTTTAAATAAAGAGAAGGATAGTTGCGACTATTAATAGAATTAGAATTAATAGAACGTCATAACTCAAATATGCAGGCATCCG
The DNA here is from genome assembly GCF_000204515.1 of Acromyrmex echinatior. The sequence continues at coordinate 32,604 of NW_011626788.1, read as the reverse complement.
ATTAACGCCATCTAGCGTCAGACGATACAACCGTACATTCTGAGAGGTGGTCGATGACGACAATAATGATGACAATAATAACGACGTATCTTATTCTTAAAGGTAGATCCGGATATTATGTTGCAATATTTTCGCTTGTAGGGCACGCAAAGAAAAAATAAAAGCACATATAACATAATCGAAGGATAAGCTATCAATTAAGTGTACTTATAACTTAATCAGAGACAGTTGTTGTTGAGCTTCAATAATCTCGATCCGGCGCAACTCGCCGGCTCGTGTAAAGGAGCAGGACACTATCCCGCGTTATGTCTTAGCGCTCCAGATGTCGGTGCGCGACCTACACAATGTAAACAGAGCACAGAGATTTATTCTGCATTTTTCTGTATTGATTCGAGATCGCTTGAGAATGCTTTTCTCCAAAATTCTAAAATATTTAGAGGAAAAAATGGCCCCACTTGAAATCGACAAAAATATTTGTAATGTAATTATCGCCTTTATAATGCCAATAGTCATGGAAATAGAATAATTTCGATATAAACACTGTTTATGTTTGTTACTTTGCTCATGTCAATTTGCAGAATATGAAGTTATCTTATACAAGTAGGTAGAATAACACTCGATTACTTTGTAAAAACATCGTAAATATATTTTTTTTTTAATTTCAAGGCAAATGAGAATGAGACGCAGTAATTGGTGCGCAGATTCAATCATAAAACAAAAATTATGATAATTCTTTCGGCGTTTTAGTGAAAAGAGTTTTCACGCGATCTTGAATCAATACAGAAAAACTCAATATCTCTATTGAGTTGGCTATTGAGAGTATTAATAAGAGGTGGAATTTTTTGAGGGATAAGATCAACATCTCGAAAGATGAATTTATGATGGGGGGATCCGGTTGGTACTTAATTCAACTTATTTTAGCTTTGATGAGTAGTTTTATAAAATTTTGGTACCCCTATGAGATCGCCTTTCTCTCCAATAGTAGCCGATTTAATAATGAGGGATTTGGACGCAAGGACATTAGAGATTTTGAGTTTTCGACCTTGTTTTATTTTCATTATGTAGACGATATTGTTATGAGTGTTCCAAAAAATTTTATTGACTTTACACTTGAGATCTTTAATTTGTTACAAATTAAAATTTACCGTAGAATTTAGTGACGACAAAATAAATTTTTTGGATATTACTATTATTAATAATATAATAACAATCTAATTGAATTTGACTAGTACCATAAGCCTACGCATTCAAGAAGATATCTTAATTTTTTTCACATCCACTCTCACAAAAAAGAGGCATAATAATAGGTATGACAGATAGAGCGTCTTTACTAATGGACTTTAAATATCATAAAAAAAATTTCGACACATTATCAGTACATTACTAAAAAATGATTATCCGATTGATCTAATTTTGAATACTATTAACACACGTTAAAAAATTTTTATTCATAAAAGTACGATACAACCAAAAGAATCAAATGATGAAATCAAGAAAGATTGTATTTCTTGATTTGTACTACTATATATTCTAAAAATTTCAGACGAATTCAAAAGGATTAGTAAAACTTTTATTTAAAACCCGCTAAATTAGCTTTTACTAAATAAATTAAATAGTTTGATGAAGGGACACAAAGACATTCTTCCAAGAGAAAAGGGAAAAAAATGTTGTGTATAAAATCTCATGTAAATCCTGCGATGCCTCTTATGTTGAACAGACAGAAAGAAAACTTAAAACTAGATTGGCTCAACATCGTAATCATATTAATCGGAATAGTAACCAATCGGTGATCACAGGACATCAGATTGAACTTGAACATGACTTCGATTGAGAGAATGTCGCGATATTAGATGAAGAGCATTTTCTTAATAAACATTTAATATCTGAGTGTCTTCATATACTCATGCAACAAAATAGTCTCAATTTACACTCAGATACAGAGGGTATACATCAAACTTACATACAATTATTAAAAGACGTTAAATAATTATATGTTGTCGAGTTATACAAATTATTGTTTATGTATTGACTTTGTTCTATCTTCTTTTTATTTTCCTTGTTGACCTGATACGTCTTACTTATTACATAAAATGTATTAGTAATGTTTCGTTCTAACTGCGATTAACATGCGTTTTAACATGATACTCTTTTGTGATAATAAATTTTTAATTGTTTTTTGCTCAAACGTCGAGACAAATTCCTTCGAGACGAATGCCTTGGGGTGAGTCACCAGTTTTTTAATTTTAATTTTTAACTTGTTAGATAGAATAGTTTGAAATATTTATATTATAATTGTGTTAATGTTTTTGATTAGATTTTATAACATCAAATCTGTTAATCTGATGATGATTTCCTTGGACATGAAGGGAGTGATATTTTGAAATTGTATTGCTGAGGATAGTTTCAAAGTGAATTGAAACGTACTATTTTTTGGAATAAAGATTTAAGATTGCGTATTAACTACCACGCTGACTCTCATTCGCCCCGGTTTTTTTTTTTAGATATTTTGTTGTTGAATTTGGGAGAACCCGTAAGAATTATAAATTATTATTTATAATTTAATATTTACTAAAAGGAGATCGGATGGATATAAAATTATACATTGGTAATTGCTAACTAAGCCAGAAAATGATAATGAGAAAGCGATTTATTAATCACATAGTAGAAGGATGGTATGGTCGGTTTCAGCAAAAGCGCTCCTTTTGTGAATCGGGGTATCATTCAGATCTCAAGTCTGCCAACTGCGAAGAAATAAATGAGATTGTTATGATTGATTTCAATGCATCTTCATCACATCCCGCTATGTATCCTTTTCTCTCTTACTACGCAAATATTAAAATTTATTGTGTATCGTTTAAGTAATTATATAGTTTTATTCTCTTGTAATTTTTAAAGTACAATGTACGTGTGATTGATACGTTTAGTTTGAGCCCTCTTAAATTACACTGTCCAATTATAATCTTATAATTGTAAACTCATTTGTCATTTATTAAAGTTTCTTTTATACAAGCAAAATTCATTTTTATTTCAAAGTTTATCCTGCATAGCTGTATAAATGAATACATAAAGAAAATTCTAATTGCATTTTACGAATGTCTTCATAATAGATATGCGATTGGATAATTCTCTTTATGCGGTTATACAAGTTAGTCTAAACAAATTTTTATCTTAATATTTTTCCTTTTTTTATTATTATTATTATTATTATTATTATTATTATCCTTTATTTGTAAACTATAACACATTTTATTTTTTTTCAAAATTGTTTCATTTATCGGCATCTTTTTTTCTAATTTTTTGTTGAATCTTGTTCGAGATCGGTAATTCGGAAGAAAAGCAAGAATTCTTTCAGTCGACCGACATTAATTGTCATTGAACGCATGCATAAATTGCGCTCGTGATTTCATCTCGAGCATGATCTTAATCCTCGTTAAAATCATCGAATTGGT
>NW_011626788.1:4413-29134 GCF_000204515.1 Acromyrmex echinatior | reverse complement strand
TGTACACCTAATGCCACGTAATAATTACGATTGTGGCAAAATTTTATTGGATTTTTCCCAAAAGGGAAAGCTCAGGCCGAAAGCAATAAATGCTTCGATCTCGCCGTCCTCCTTCTTACTTCCAAAAACTTCTTAGAGTTCTTAGAGTCATAATCTCGCTTCGTAAAATCGCCGTGCTAACCGTTTAGTGAAATCGCTATAAACCGAATCTTTCGAGAAGTGCCGAGAAAAATCGCCGAGATTTTCCATCACCGCGATTCCAAACTCAATTTGGAAAAGGTGACCGCATTTAATATTCTGTTAATCTGATCTTTAATTAATTATATCTTTTGACTTTGTAACTGAATATATTAAAGAAATTCTTTTGTTAAATTACAAAGAAACTGAGTTGATTTTACTGTCGTGCATCATACCAGCCGTGCGCCGAACTCTCACTCGAATTTTTCCGCGCGGTGCGCTCTCGCACAAATCTAAAATGAATTTTACTATAGTTATACAAATATTATAGGTTTGCTCGCATCGCATGCTCCTATTATAACTCCTATAATTAAATTATAGCTCCTATTATCACTCCAAACGCGTTAAAATGAGCAAAAGCTATGGTAGGAGTATATTAGAGCATGCGACGCGAACAAACGTTGGTAATCTGAGTAGTACATGATAAAAAGAATCCGAATCTAAATGACGTGCATATAACGAAGACAACAACTAAGATTGACTAAACTATGATCTGAACGATTAGCGAACAAGCGAGAGAGCAAAGAATTAGAGAAAGATGCTTGAAAATTGAGCACATCATGTAATCTTTCCACCATGATTCGTCATCGATCTGTATTTGTTTATAATTAATATTTAACAAAAAGAGATCGAACGGAAATAAAATTATACACTTGTATACACTTGTATAAATTATAAATTATACACTCATTAATTAAGCCAGAAGATAATAACGATTTATTCGGCCTCAATCTCCATTTGTTTATAATTTAATATTTAACTAAAGGAGATTAGGATGCAAACAAAATCACATACAGATTTGTTAATACAAAATGCGTGATATTAGTACAAAACCTATCTTTTAAAAAATAAAAAGATAAAAAAGGACGCTAATATACGAGCTTCTTGAATAGAACCTTAATTACATTACAAATCTTTTTATTATTCCAACCTAAGTAATAGCAACTTTAATTCTTTATCAAAAATTATTTCTCGAAAAAAAATTATTGTACCAGATTAAAAATTAAAATCTAAGATAAAACTTTCTCTTTTAACAGTCAGTCTCAGACTTCCAATTGACATTGATCTTGACTTTGACCTCAAGGAGATTAAGGTCACTGACCTTTTCCATCACTGACTCATTAAAAAGTTATAAACAAAACGATTTTTACAAATATGTAATTTTCGAACACAAGGTACATATTATATTTCAGCAGTATTTTTCCTTGACGGAGGGAGCTGGGGATAGATCTCGCTTCACATGGAAAGTCATGGGCTCCTTGGCGGGGTGGGGGAGGGGGGAGAGTGGAATGAAATTCGCTTTGTGTGGAAAGTCGTACGCTCCTTGATAGAGGGAGGAAATAGGATGAAACTCAAAGGAAAATACTGCTGAAATATGTATTTTGTGTTCGAAAATTATATACTATTCATGAAAATTGTTTTGTTTACAACTTTTTAATGAGTAACGAGCGACGGAAAAGGTCAGGATTAAGGACAAGGTCAATTATAGATCACTTGAAGCTGACTGTATAAAGAAAAAGTTTTACCAAATCCAAATGATACAATCTTAACCCTTATGTTACCACCCAAAAAATGCCACACTAAAAAATTACCACCCGGGGTACCCGGGTACCCATGCAGAAATTTTGAGGTAAAACTGTCGTAAACTTGAAAATAAATTTATGTATTGGATGAATATTGATTTATTAATATTTCATAGAGATATTTCGAGCAAAGTACAATAATAAATTCGTATACAGTAACCTTTATAATCCTCTGCAGGTATAAGATTTAGGCAGCCGCACAATCTGACCCTTGTTTCGACAAGGCCAGGTGTGTTAAATTGAAAAGGTATTTAAAGAATTGAGAGGGGATAGTTGTTTGTACCTGGCGAACTAAGCTAATAGCGTTAGTCTTTCTCGTTTCGGAGCAGTAACACGTATCGCTTAGAGCAGTGAAACGACGCGTAGTATTTTCACAAATATTTTCAAGATCGCCGATTATTGATTCATATACTCTGAAATATAAACATTTTTATTAAAAATATTTACCTATATTTTTTTTACTTTAAAATTAGATTTTGTGTATAAAATAATGGAGGAACTGTCAAGAGCACAATTTCTAAGGTATGTAAAACAATAAGTAAAATAAATATATTTTTTGTATATTTTCATTGATTGCAGGACTGCTTCAAGTATAATTTTTTTAGTTTACATAAATTTATTTATCTGTTTAGATTGAGTGAAGCTGAAAAAAGAGAATACTTGAAAGTATTATTAGGTGATGAAGAAAATGAAAGTTTAGTATCATCTGACAGTGAAGACGACGAATGGCTTCCTGCAGATAATCTTGATCTTGAGGTATCTGATAATGAGCAAGAGAGTGATTACGAGGCTGAGTTTCAGGAAGATGTCGGTAGTGATGAGGAGTCTGTAAATGAAGAAGCTGCAGAAGAAGAAAATGAACGTGAAAGCGAATCTGAAGAAGAAAATGAAGACGAGGCTGCTGCAACATCGCAAAGTAAGAACTATATTTTTATAGCTGCACATATATGTGTATTTAGTTAGTCATATTTTATTTATACTTGACATTTTTATCTGTTTTAGGAAGTAATAATACATCTTTTATTGCTAAAGACAACACAATTTGGCTCAAAAATGCACCGAACCTTCATCAAACACCTTCAAGAAATATTATTCGACAAAGAGCTGGACCACACAGAATCACAGAGATGTTATCGATTTCTGATACTTTCAAAAAAATTATGACTATGGAAATTGAAGAGAGAGCTTCAAATCAACAAATTGTACGAAACCCAGCTACAAAATTGGCAGTTGAAAGCTACATTGACCGTCCTACAGTTGCAGCGGAAGTCGTTGCTGACAATCAGCCACGTGATACGACTGGTAGAAAAGTAGTAGTTGGAGCATGCCATATTTGTAACAAACAACCAATTAGGAAACGGCGAAAGACAAAAAAGAGCTGCGTTTCATGCCAAAAGCCAGTTTGCGATGAGCACATAGCAAAAATTACGAAATGTTTGGAATGTAATGAATAACTTTTGAAATGTAATAAAAACGTCATTTTCATTTAATTTGTTTAATAAATTATCAAAAATTAATAATATTTTATGTAATTTATTTATTAAAAATTATTGTATTTCCTCAATTTTTTTAAATCATAATACGTATATTTCACTATTTTTATATAAGGGGTACCCGGGTACTCAGGTGGTACATACATGTACTTTTTTTCAAATTATAATTTTATGAAGAAAAAAAAAACAAAATTTTTTTAATGCATGATTTGATAGAAAATTAGTCAAATCGTGAGGATCCGAGAGGATTTTAGCGTACGTCTTCAGGAAACAATTTATTTAACATAATGCACGCCGATGGGTACCCGGGTACCTGGGTGGTAACATAAGGGTTAATTTAATCAAGATAAATACTAAAAATAAAACTCAAGTGGTATTGTCTTTGTTTATTTAAATCTAATAATATGTATCATTCGTACAAATATTTGATATCAACAATTGGGGTCAAGTTAAATCCCATAATAAATAAATAATATTAATTCTAATGATATGTATCATTCATATATAAATAACACGTCAAGTTGAAAAAAGATGTTCCAACCTCTCCCCAAAAAAATAATAGTAACTTTAACTTTTTTCAAAAATATTTTCATTGAAGATCTTTCTATTCTTAGTCAAGTAATAGCTTTAAATCTTTGCGAACCAGGAGGAAAATTAATATGGATCATATCTGGATATATCTCAAATCTCATACTATACTTCATTATAAATATGCTATAATTTATACTATAATTTATTGTTAGTATGATTGATAACAATGCTTTCTCCAGTTGCATGACACCATGGCAACATGTGCGCGGTACTTTTTTTTTAAGAAGTTATAGAAATTCATTTTGCTGGGATATGCCATACTTCACCTGGATCGCGGAGGATTTAAAAATTGTTGCATAAAAATTGTTATATCACAAAGTTTACTTAACTCTAGTAATAATTTACTTAACTCTAGTAAAATTACCCCAAAAATATAGTAGTAACTTTAATTTATATAAACTTACCTTTTTAAAAAAAGCTAAAAAAGGCTCTGTGTGCACCTTGAAAGAAATTATTTATATGATAAAACATAAATATGATAAAACCTAAATGATACGTATTGAAAAAACCGCTCTACTAAATTAAAAAATAAAATCAACTGATACATATCATCTTTACTAAAAGTGATAAAATATCTTTTAAAAGTGGAACACAAGTGATATACACTATTTTTATTAAGTGATATATTAAAATTGATATCATACTGAGATATACGTTGTTTAATTTTTATCAAGTGACACTCGTTATATCTTTTTTTGTATTTTTGCAAAGTCTTCTTAATCTAACCTTCCAAAAAAAAAGTAACTTTCATTTTTCTTAAAAATATTTTCATTAAAGGTCTTTTTATTTTGATTCAAGTAATAATAACCTTAATTGTCCTTCAAAAATTATCACATGAAAGATATATCACAAAATTTACTTACTCCAGTGATATGTATTATTTATTCTTTTTCGAACAAAAAAAGTAATAACTTTAATACTTTAGTAGTATCATTTGTACAAAAGATTTGATATCAACAACTGGCGCCAAGTTAAATTCTACTATCTTCTTATTCCATCCTTTACCAAAAAATAATAGTAACTTTAATAAAAATAATAATCTTATAATGGCTCAATAATAATAAACAATAAATAACAAGAAGGGGCTACAAGCCAGATTTTTATGTATTTCAGATTCTTAGAACAACGTTTCAACTTTATTATTAGGTCATCCTCAGTGTAAAAAAATTGAACGCAAATTCGACAACATTAATAAAATGGTTAAATACAAATTATACAATTTATAGTTACGCAAAAAGTTGGTAGTATTTCTTCATATCAATCTTCCGCAACAATGCAATGTTTTTTAGTAACTTTAATTTTTCTTCAAACATATTTTTATTAAAAATCTTTCTATTTCAAATAATAATAGAGCTTCAATTAACCTTCAAAAATTATTACATAAAAATTATTGGGAAATTTGTTTAATCGGACACAGTCGTGTCCAAAAGTTAGGTTTTATTCATGAATTTTTTGGTTAATAACTTTTTAACGAATAACGAGCAACGGCTAAATCCTATTGGAGGTCACTCAAGGTCATTACCTTCTTGACAACATATGTCAAAGCCAAGGTTACCGAAGCACGGCTCCCCTTATCGACATATTTACCAAATTATTATCTTCCTATTTCGATCCAAGTAATATCACAAAATTCTTCTTTAATTATTATAATTCTAATGAGATATGTATAATTCATATGGTATTTGTTAATACAAAATGGTCAAATTTATCTTTTTAAAAAAAGACAAAAAAGGTACCAAGAGTATACGTGCTTCTCGAATAGAGTAAATGATATGTTAAATATCTTTTTATTATTCTAACCTAACAGTAGTAGTTTTAATTCTTCTTTGAAAATATTCTTATTCAAGATTCTTTTGAGGAAACCATAGACTTGAGGACCTGCTGATTTATAGTGGAAAAAATAAAAATGGAAACGGCGTGTGATATTATTGGGTCGTTATTCGTTAAAAAGTTATTAACAAAAAAATTCATCAATAAAACCTAACTTTTGGACACGACTGTGAAATTCCTAATAATTTTTATATAATAATTTTTGAAGGCTAATTAAAGCTCTATTACTACTTGAAATAGAAAGATTTTCAATAAAAATATGTTTGAAGAAAAATTAAAGTTACTATTTTGGGGGGAGAAGAGAGATGGAATAAGAAGATACTAGAATTTAACTTGGCACCAATTGTTGATATCAAATTTTTTGTACAAATAGGTTCACCAAAAATTGGAAAACATAAAAGGGATAGAGTATATCAGTGATAGACTTGTACAAACAACATTTCAATTTTAAGAGTTTTGGATACTTTATTAGAATGTTCATGGAAAAGAAAATACCAGAGGAGTGGAAAAAATGCGCAACGCTACATTTTTAAAAAAGGGATCAAGGCTGATCCTAAGAACTATAGAGGCATAAGTCTTTTGAGTTTAGTCGCGAAACTTCACGAAAATTATTATATATCGGAGGAAGTCGCATCCAATAGGCATTAGCGAGGAGTAATAGGGATTTCGCCGAAACAGATCCACGACGGATGCAATATTCATATTTCGCCAGATAGCCGAAAAAGCTATCGAATTTAACAAATCCGTCTTCATGTGCTTCATCGACCTTACACAAGCCTTTGACAGTGAGACTTACCGATGTATTAAGGCTATTGAAGAATCGAAAACTGAACCCATACATCGTAACAATCATTAAAGAATTGAATACCGATAACAATATCTTCATAAAGACGAGAAATAATCTCACAAAGAAAATATCAGTCTCAACCGGAATAAGACAGAGAGACAGTTAAGTTAGTTTAATACTTTTTAATATCATCATGGACGAAATTATTAAGGAGATGAAAATCGCTGATAAAGAATACAGAATGGGAAATAAAGAAATAAAAATAATAAATTATTATAAGAACAAAGGACTTAATTTAAACAACAATATCAAGAGTGTACAGGGCACTTAAGAGTCAAATATTTAATGTAATATTCTATAATTAAAAGTTATATATATATATTATATATATAAAACTTTTAATTATTTATAGAATAATAGTACATTAAATATACTTTTCGTTTGAGTTTTTGTTTTAAAAAATTCTTTCGTTATATTTGATTCTTAAGTGCCCTGTACACTCTTAATGAAAATAATCTACTACGCTGACGATGTCATAATAATATCTGAGGATGAGGATAACCTCCAAAGATTGCTACATCGATTTGAAGTGACGGCGGAAAATATATATGTCGATTTCTGTTCAAAAAACTCACTCGTGATAGCCAGAGAATCGAAGCGCTGTAAACTGGCGGTATATAATAAAAGCGTAAATCAGATCATGACATTTACCGGGTGTATGCATAAGTTTTTTCCGGTTTTTTGGTAAAAAAAACACGTAATTTTCAAGGGAAATTAATTTTTTTTTATTCAAAATATTGGTCATCGGCTTCTACACATTTCGCCCATCTTTCAGGTAATTTATGAATACCATGCCAGAAAAACTGCTTGTCTTTTGCGGCAAACCATTCGTCGAGTCATTTTCCAACTTCCTCGAAATTGCTGAAGTGCTGCTCTGCGAGCGCGTGCCCCATTGATGCGAAGAGGTGATAGTCAGATGGCGCCAGGTCTGAGGAGTACGGCGGATGCGGAAGGATGTCCCATCCAAGCGATTTCAAGGTGTCTTTCACTGGTTTTGCTGTGTGAAACGGCGCATTGTCGTGTAACAAAATCACTTTGCCATGTCTTCTGGCCCATTCCGGTCGTCTTTCGATTAATGCGTGGTTTAAATTAATCATTTGTTGGCGATAGCGTTGTGTATTAACGGTTTCGCCGGGCTTCAAGAGTTCATAATACACAATATCGCTCTGGTCCCACCAGACACAGAGTATGGTCTTCTTGCCGAAGCGATTTGGCCTTAGTGTTGATGGACCGGCTTCGCCAGGTGAAAGCCACGATTTTTTCCGCTTCGGGTTTTCAAAATAAATCCATTTTTCGTCACCCGTCACAATTCGATGCAAAAATGATTTCCTTTCGTAGCGTTGAAGCAGCATTTCACAAGTGACTTTGCGATTTTCCATTTGACATTCATTCAAATTGTGTGGGACCCATTTACCGAGTTTATTGATCTTTCCCATTGCTCGTAAACGTCTGCTGATTGTTTCTTGTGATACATGTAATGCTTCTGCTAATTGCCGTTGAGTTTGAGTTGGGTCTTCATCCAATAACTCCTGCAATTGCTCGTCTTCGCATTTTTGTGGTCTACCAGAGACCGCTCACTGTCTTTCACATTGAAATCACCATTTTTAAATTGTCGAAACCATGTCTCACATGTTCTAATCGATGGAGCGTGTTCACCATATGTTTCTACCAGCAAACGATGACTTTCAACAGCCTTTTTCTTTTGATTAAATAAAAAAAGCAATGCGTGCCGCAAATGTTCTTTTTCAGGCACAAAACTCGACATGATCACTGAACGATAAAACAAAGACGCTAGTTTTTGGCGGACTTAACTTGTATGTGTTTGTAGTTAAATGTCAGACGAACAAAATGGCGTACGTGTCAAATTAATACGCTGCGTACTTTTCGCTGGCGCCATCTCTTAGTTAAACCGGAAAAAAACTTATGCATACACCTGGTAAATATCTTGGAACTAACATCATAAGCAATAGAAACTTGAAAGAAGAGATTCAAGAGCAAACTACCAAAGCCATTATATCCATTACCTGCGCGATGTAATATAGAGAAATAAACATATGAGCTTAAAAAGTAAGAAAGCAAGATAAGGATATACAAAACTTGCGTGAGACCCATAATGACTTATGCCATCAAAACAACAAGACCACTAAACACCTATTAAGAATAAAGGAAGAGGATCTTAAGATACACTCGGCGAGATAGAATCCGCAATAAAGACATCTGCAACATTTGCAACATCCAATATGTAGTAAGATGGGCTAGAGTCAGAAGAGCATGAAGATACCATGTAAATAGGCTGGATGAAGATCGGCCAGCGAAAATTGCCAAAAATAGAAAGTCAAACACCTCCAAACTCCCCGGACGATCGAAATAATGGCTGGACATCAGCAGAAGATAGATATCATAAGAAGATAGACACACACTGGATAAAACACAGGACATGGTCCTACAATAAAAAAAAAATAATAAGAAGGCAAATATAAATGGAAAACGTAAAATAAAAAAAATACATAGAAAACGTTACTCTTCGCCACAGCAATCTCACTACACAAATAGTCTGTTTTCTAAATGTGAATCAATGGATAATCACTCATTTAGTGCCAAATACGTCACTGTTAATTAATGAATGAAATGTGGTATCCCTAACCTTGCTTCAATATATAAGATTCAACATATATATGATATTGTAAAATTGGAATTATAATGTGCTAGAACGTGCAAATATATTGGTATCTTAACTACATAATGCTTCTACATCAAACTTCTTTTCTTTTATAGTTGAATTTCACTGATTATCCAGTGTCAAATATGCTAATATAATATCCTGATAATTCAGTACCAAATATATCACTTCAGTAGATTATCCACTGATTCAGATTTAGAGAGTGTGTTTATCACACATGGATCGTAGGTACGACATTTTTTCTTCATCGTTTTTTTAATCCTTATTTGAAGGACACAATCTACATCTTGCTTACTTTTGCAATTTAATTCAAAAATATAAATCATAAATTTTTTTAATGAAAACGACGCGTTGGTCACACTTGCTGATATTTTGACTCGAGAAAAAACGCTTTTTGCGCGAATGGCTGTCATACGTATATTAACGATGCAATTAAAAAGCTAAGCACCTCTATCAATAGTTGAAGTTTCAAACCTCCAGTCGATGGCAGGTACATGTCCTTCCGATCTCAGGAAGGTTCTGAAATCTAGCATGAAAGATGATGTTCATTTTGATCCATAGTGATCAAAATAAATATTAAAAGTAAAACCTAAGTGGTACTATCTTTGTTACTTAACTCTAATGATATGTATCATATAAAAGATTTAATGTCAACAACTGGCATCAAATTAAGTTCCACAAAATTTTATTACTATTTGTATAAAAGATTTGATATTCTATTATAATAACAGGCGTCAAGTTAAATCCAACAAAATTTCATGTATCATTCGTGAATGATTACCATTTTAAAAAGATAAAAAAAAAGCGTTAAGAATACAGGATCCGATCAAATAAAAGCAGACACGACATGATTCCTCATGAAAAAATTAAAAAATATATATAGAATAAAATTTTTCGATTTTCTGCTTAGTTTTCGAGAAAATCGAGTGTAAAAATTCGCTGCATATGTCATTATGACTAAGCTACAGTTCGTCGAGCGACGTATAATGCATATAATGTTTATAAACAATATGTTTACACAGAATATAAAAGCTATTAGGTTTAAACAAAAACACAAAAAATTTTGGTGAACAAAATTTTATTTCATCAATTATGGTATTACTGGAACTGTTGTCCTTGTTATCGAATACTAACTGTGCCCATCTAATTATCGATGCCAGAACTCTCGGTAAAACATTTTGGTTTTTTAATTGTTCGAACATGTAATTAATTATGTGATTAATCGCTCGACGAATAATAACTTATTGTTAATCGTAAAATCATATGCAACGGATTTTCAAACTCAACTCTTTTCGAAAACTAAGCAGAAAATCGAAAAATTTTATTCCATACATTTTTTATATTTTTTTATAAGGAATTATGTCATACCAGCTGTTACATGTTATTCGATTGTAACATACAATATGTACTTCTCGAATAGAACCTAAGTGATACTTTAAGTATCTTTTTATTTCTCCAACCTAAGTAGTAATAGTTTTAATTCTTCTTAAAAGATATTCTTATTCATGATCCTCTTATTCCAACCCAAGTAAGCTTTAATTTTCTGTCAAAAATTATTAATCCTCGAAAAAAATCATTGTACAAAATTAAAAATTAAATGATACATTATTAATTAACCAAGTCAAATTCTATTAAATTAAAAAGTAAAACTCAAGTAGTATTATATTTGCTATTTATTTAATTTTAATAAAATGTATCATTCATATAAAAGATTTAATATTAACAAGTGGCGCCAAGTTAAATTCCACAAATTTTTATGTATCATTCGTATAAAAAATTTGACATCAATAATTGGCGCAAAATCCCATATCAACCATACCAAATTAAATAAAGAATATAATCCATGTAGTACTATCTTTAACTTTTATACAATGAAACTTAAGTGCATATCTTTGTATTCTATTGAAGGACCTTTCTATTCCAATCCAAATGGCTTTAATTCTTCTTTTTCATATCACATATTATTCGAAGACATTTTTTCTTCCAACCAAAGTAATAATTATTTAATTCTTCAAAACAATATTCAAAACGTTAATAACAAAATTGTGTTACTTTGCCCATTCGAGTGTTACTACAAAAAATTAAAGTAAATACTTGGCGCTATTAGATACATAGTATAACATAGTACTAAAAACATGAACGTAATATTTAAAATAAGAAAAATTACAAATATATATATTCCCATGAGAGTATCCAACGTATATATACGTATATGCAATTGGGTTGTACAGTTACGAAAATTGTACAAGCTACTAGGTTTAAGTCTAACAATTAGGTCTGTTTTTTATTCCTGCATTGTTTGAACTGATGCAATAAGTTGAACTGAAACAAATATGTTCAGATTCGTTTGTAAATCAATCAAGTGTGCGTGAAACGTGGTATAATTAATGTGAAAGTCAAAAGTTCACGTAAATGTGATACGTGATACAATTAATGTGAAAGATAAAATCCTTATTGTTATTCGGTGTGGATTTATGAGAATCTCGTTGAAATTCACGGTCATGAAATTATTCTACTCTTTTCCAGCTCGACTACGGTATGAAGATATCTCTACAAGATAGAAAAGGGAGAAAAGAAGAGAAAGAAAAGGATAGGGAAAACATGTTATTTTCTCTTATAATTAAAAAACAAAGCAAAGGATAAAATTTTGACAAAGGAAAAATTGTCTTAGAATTGTCAGGAATATCATTTTAAGGACAAACGTTTGTTCTGAGATGTATACCCTATATACTTAGATTTCATTGTACAAAAAGATAATACCACTTGGATTATATTCCATATTTAATTTGGTATAGTTGATAGGATTTAACTTGGCTCTTGTTGATATCAAATCTTTTATATAAATGATATATATTATTGAAGTTAAGTAAATAACAAAAATAGTACAGGATATTACTACTTAGGTTTTACTTTTTAATTTGATAGAACTTGTTAGTTAAGAATGTATCATTTGGGTTTTAATTTTTACTTTGGCACAATAATTTTGTTGAGGAGTAATAATTTTTGACAGAAAATTAAAGTTACTGGAATAAGAGGAAAATTGGAATAAGAGGACCTTCAATAAAAGAATATTTTTTAAGAAGAATTAAAATTATTATTACTTGGGTAGGAATAATAAAAAGATACATAATGTATCACTTAGGTTCTATTCGAGGACATATATTGTACTATTAGCGCCTTTTTTTTATCTTTTTTAAAAAGGTAATCATTTATACTAATAATACATAAAATTTTGTAGAATTTAACTTGTCAGTTATTGACATCAAATATTTCATACATATCATAAATGATACATATCATTATTAAAGTAACAAAGATAGTATCTACCACTTAGATTTTACTTTTAATGATACATATCATTATTAAAGTTAAGTAACAAAGATAGTATCTATCACTTAGATTTTATTTTTAGTATTTATCTTGGTTAGATGAGACTGTATCATTTGAATTTTAATTTCAATTTAGTAAAAGTTTTTTTCAAAGAGTAATAATTTTTGACAAAATTAAAGCTGCCATTACTTGAGTTGGAATAAGAGGATCTTCAATAAAAAATATCTTTAAAAAAGAATTAAAACTACTATTGCTTAGATTGGAATAATAAAAAGATACGTAACATGTGATTTATGTTTTATTCGAGAAGCACGTATATTCTTAGCGCCTTCGTTTACCCTTTTTTAAAGATAAGTTTCTACTGATATCACCTATCCTTCTGTATTAACCACCTTCTGTATTAACAAATGAATTATACATATATTTTAATGTGCTTTACTATTACTTCATGGTATTTAGTCATTTACTAACAATAGACGCAGTAAACATCGTGTTTACACGATTTTAAAAATGGAGCTTCCTACAGAGCATTTTTTAATCAAAAGAAAACGGCGATTGAAGGTCATAGAATTCTGATAAAAACTTATGGTAATGTTGCTCCATCAATTAATAAGATGTTGTGTGAACTATTAATCCGAAAGAAACTGTCACCGCTGATCGTTATCGACGTCAATTATACAAACTGAAACAAGCATTAGACCAGAAACGATCTCTAATTGCGAGTAAACGACGCAAAGTGATCTCTCTTCACGACAATGCTCGATCTCATATTGCATTATCATGAAGCGAACGCTATTAAAGCCGAAATGAGAAGTTTTACTGCAATCCGCGCATTCTCCAGATATTGCTCCATCTTCTTTTCACTTGTTCCAGTTCGATGCAACATGCTCTAGAGGATACTTTCATAATTTCGAAGATGTGCGAAAATTTGTTGAAAATTGGATCAACTTCAAAAAAGAATTTTTTTATCGTCGCGAAATCCATCTTTTGCCAGAAAGATGAGAAAAGATGTTATGTAAAACAAAGAAAAATATGTGATTTGATTAAGATATTCATTCATTAATATTATCTTGTTTAAATAAATCAGTTTTTGAGAAAAAAAATTCTCAAAATTAAATCACGCACCAAATAATAACTTTTATGTAATAATTTTTGAAGGATAATTAAAGCTATTATTACTTGAATCAAAATAAAAAGACCTTCAATAAAAATATTTCTGAAAAAAAATAAAAGTAATAGTAACTTTTTACTATTACTTTTTTTGGAAAGTTAGAATAAGAAGACTTTCAACGCAAAAATACAAAAAGATATAACGTATCACTTGGTAAATATTAAATAACGTTTTCACAATATAATATCAATTGGATTTTACGTATCACTTAGTAAAGATAGTAAGTATCAAATGGTTTTATTTTTTAATTTGATAGAGCAGTTTTTTTCCAATATGTATCATTTTGGTTTACTTAACCCTTATGTTACCACCCGGGTACCCGGGTACCCATCGGCGTGCATTATGTTAAATAAATTGTTTCCTGAAGACGTACGCTAAAATCCTCTCGGATCCCCACGATTTGACTAATTTTCTATCAAATCATGCATTAAAAAAATTTTGTTTTTTTTTTCTTCATAAAAAATTTATAATTTGAAAAAAAGTACATGTATGTACCACCCGG
The DNA here is from genome assembly GCF_000204515.1 of Acromyrmex echinatior. Next base: position 14,870 of record NW_011626788.1, on the reverse strand, counting down.
GTACCCGGATACCCCTTATATAAAAATAATGAAATATACGTATTACGATTTAAAAAAATTGAGGAAATACAATACAATAATTTTTAATAAATAAATTACATAAAATATTATTAATTTTTGATAATTTATTAAACAAATTAAATGAAAATGAACGTTTTTATTACATTTCAAAAGTTATTCACTACATTCCAAACATTTCGTAATTTTTGCTATGTGCTCATCGCAAACTGGCTTTTGGCATGAAACGCAGCTCTTTTTTGTCTTTCGCCGTTTCCTAATTGGTTGTTTGTTACAAATATGGCATGCTCCAACTACTACTTTTCTACCAGTCGTATCACGTGGCTGATTGTCAGCAACGACTTCCGCTGCAACTGTAGGACGGTCAATGTAGCTTTCAACTGCCAATTTTGTAGCTGGGTTTCGTACAATTTGTTGATTTGAAGCTCTCTCTTCAATCATCAGCATGGCTAACTCTTCTGCAAGTTGGTCTAAGAAAATTTTCCTTTGATTTGCCTAAAACAGATAAAAATGTCAAGTATAAATAAAATATGAATAAATATAATAGAAATATATGTGCAGCTATAAAAATATAGTTCTTACTTTGCGATGTTGCAGCAGCCTCGTCTTCATTTTCTTCTTCAGATTCGCTTTCACGTTCATTTTCTTCTTCTGCAGCTTCTTCATTTACAGACTCCTCATCACTACCGACATCTTCCTGAAACTCAGCCTCGTAATCACTCTCTTGCTCATTATCAGATACCTCAAGATCAAGATTATCTGCAGGAAGCCATTCGTCGTCTTCACTGTCAGATGATACTAAACTTTCATTTTCTTCATCACCTAATAATACTTTCAAGTATTCTCTTTTTTCAGCTTCACTCAATCTAAACAGATAAATAAATTTATGTAAACTAAAAAAATTATACTTGAAGCAGTCCTGCAATCAATGAAAATATACCAAAAATATATTTATTTTACTTATTGTTTTACATACCTTAGAAATTGTGCTCTTGACAGTTCCTCCATTATTTTATACACAAAATCTAATTTTAAAGTAAAAAAAATATAGATAAATATTTTTAATAAAAATGTTTATATTTTAGAGTATATGAATCAATAATCGATCTTGAAAATATTTGTGAAAATACTACGCGTCGTTTCACTGCTCTAAGCGATACGTGTTACTGCTCCGAAACGAGAAAGACTGACGCTATTAGCTTAGTTCGCCAGGTACAAACAACTATCCCCTCTCAATTCTTTAAATACCTTTTCAATTTAACACACCTGGCCTTGTCGAAATAAGGGTCAGATAGTGCGGCTGCCTAAATCTTATACCTGCAGAGGATTATAAAGGTTACTGTATACGAATTTATTGTACTTTACTCGAAATATCTCTATGAAATATTAATAAATCAATATTCATCCAATACATAAATTTATTTTCAAGTTTACGACAGTTTTACCTCAAAATTTCTGCATGGGTACCCGGGTACCCCGGGTGATCATTAGTGTGGCATTTTTTGGGTGGTAACATAAGGGTTAACTTCAATGATATGTATCACTTGTATGAAAGATTTGATATCAACAACTAACGCCAAGTTAAATTCCACAAAATTCTATGTATCATTCGGAAAAAAAATTTGATATCAACAACTGGCACCAAATTACATTTTTACAAAATTTTATATATCATTCGTATAAAAGATTTGGTATCAGCAATTGGTGCCAAATTAAGTAAAGAATATAATTCAAGTGATACTGTCTTTAATTTTTATATAACAAAAGCTAAGCAATATCATTGTATTCCTGTGATATTGAAAGAGTTTACTTTCAATCTAAATAGCTTTAATTCTTTATAAAGGAAATTATTATATCGCAATTCATTCAAAAACATTTTCATAAAATTGCTTTACTTTGCTCAATTCAAGTGTTACCACAAAAAAAACTAAAAAAAATTGACACTATAAGATGAACAAATTTAATTTAAATAGAAAAGTTTTTTTTGTTAAAACAGTTGATCTTCTAGATCGAATAAGAAAAACTATGAAAACAATTAAATTTAAAAATTACAATAATAGTTCATAAAAATAGATAATGAAAGATAATTTTAATTTCAAAGTAATAATGAATTTAATCTAAATATTATACCTAATAATTTTCGTTTCATAACGCATGTCTTACAAGTTCAAATTTATTTATCTTAAACTTGCATTAAGAGCTTGCATAACTTTCATAACTTCTACGACTGTATAGCTCAATCGCATATATACACACACTGGATACTTTTACTCTCATGGGAATGTTTCTTATTTTTCTTATTATATATATTATATTTATATTTTTACTAATATGTTATTATATCGAGATTTAGCTAAGTGTTAGCTAGAATGCTAAGTGTTTACTTCTTTAATTTTTTGTGATAACACTTGAATTGAGCAAGGTAATGAAATTTTGCGATATAATTACATTTTGAAGGAGAATTAAATAACTACTACTTTATTTGGAAAAGAAAATGTCTTTGAATAATAATTTCTTTTATGAAAAATTAAAGCCATTTAGATTGGAATAGGAAAATCCTTCAGTAGAAATACAAAGATATTACTTAGATTTCATTGCATAAAAATTGAAGATAATACCACTTGGATTATATTCTTTATTTATGAAATTTAATTTGATACCCATTGTTGATATCAAATTATTACAATGATACATATTGTTAATTATAATATTGTTTATTTAATTTGATATGAGATTTAACGTGACGACAGTTGTTGGAATCAAATCTTTTGTACATTGTAGATTCATCATTGTAAAATTATCTGATTAACGGAGAAAACTAAGTAATTTTTTCTTTTTAATATACTTTAAGATTATTAAAATTGATGATTTCATCATTAATATAAACATTTATTATTCATTTTATTATTTAAAATAATGGCTTTTTCCTAGAAGTCACCAAAAATCCCTTTAAGAGTTTTCATTTTAACCTGAAATCAAACTTTTTATAAAGTTTCATCGAAATCAGAAGTAGTCGCGGTTTTCGGATGTTTATCTGAATTAAGTATTATAATATCAGTATATATAACTTAGACTTACTCTGGATCTTCAGTTTCTTTCTCATTTAAAATTCTTAATATTTCCATAGCTCTTAAACTAAGCTTCGCAGTTTTTGCATCATCATCAAATTTTACGAGTATGTATTCTACCTATATAAAAGTAAAAAATTATACTATCAGAAAGAGAGAAGTATCAACATATTCATTAAATACTAATGTGAATATTAAGCAAAAATAACAGGACAATTGGTTATATTAGATTATTATGATAATAAAAACAATATTCTTATCTACTAAAATAATAATTACATAATATACAATATATATTATCCTAATAAAAAATAAGCAAATAAGCAATGATCAGTAATATTGGGAACAAAGAAAAGGTGTAAAGAAAAGAAAAAAAATTATCAGCAGAGTGGATTATCTATTGAAAGGAAGATATAGAAACATCGATGTATTTCGCGATAAAGGACAATCTGTAGAAAGCACGCAGAAAATCGAGAAAGCAAGATGAGATTTGATAATTAATACTGAGAAATCATAATAATTGTTCATATACGAATCATAATTATATTTAATCATAATAATTATAGTATATATGAATCATAATAATTGAAAAAACTAGCGAATGATGTCGGGGCACCAAAGTTTAGAGTTTTATATTTTCATTATTCGAAGTATATTCTGAGTTTTCACGCTTGCGACAAAACAACTTTCGGCAAAAAGATGATCAGTTAATAAACAAAGGATTGATCAGCTGTTATCGCTAATTAACAAATAGTCGACCAACTATTATTATCGATCAACTTTCATTTTGATTTGTATTACCACTTTTATCGATAAGTGCACCTTTAAATGTACATAGATAGTTACAAATACTTTAAAATCTCAAAAATAAATTAATGCATTTATTAATAAGAGTTATTTCAGTTATTATAAGAGTTATTTCATTTATCGTTATTTCAGATTTGAAAATAATTTTGATTTTAATGATTTTCGAAAAAAAGGACTGATTGGATCATAATGCATTGTGACTTCGATTTTTTTCTCTCTCAAATGGTATTTTTGATCAAAGAACAGAAACCGTTTGGCTCAAATCAATTCCATAAGTTTCTAAGCTGCATTTTATCGATGCTGTTTTTGTATTAAATATTTTTATAATTTTTTGAGAATTATTTTATATAATTTATATATTGTTACAAATTATATTGAATCCTTATCTATAATATTTTTCTCAGAAACAAAAGTTTTTAACACAACTTATATAGTTGTAATTGACAATATACTGCTCTCATAATAAATTATTCATATTATACAAATTTGTATTGGCAAATCGAATATCTTTTTAAAAAATAACAAATTTGGATTATTACTTTAATGATTGTTTAGGACCAGATAAGCATTAAAAGCAACCGTTTATTATTCTGCTCACTGGAGAAGAATCTCGAAAAATTACATTTTAAACAATAAATGATGGCTATTTCAAAGATTTACTCTAAAAATTTTTAAAACATTGTTTAAAATATAATTTTTAGTAAAAATACAACTTATTATTTGTTTACTCCAATTCCTTCACTGTAATATTAATAATTTTCTTCCTTTTCATATCGTAATTCAGAATTTCGTTCATTTCATTTCATAAATATGAAATATTTATTTGTATTTATTGTAAATTTCAAATTTTAAATATTTTCTAATGTTGTTTATGACAAAACTTTGAAAAGAAATTTTGGAAATATTTATTGACTGATGTTTTTAATATTGTTTGTTTGGGTAATTTAATTAATACTGATTGAATTTATTAATATATGTTTATTACTTAAAATGTGTATTTCAAAAGCATACACTTTTTAATGATATTTTATCGAATTTGCAATTGAAATTACTCCTCAATTGAACTCAATTTAAGAATACAGCAGTAGTTGTTAGAGATTTCATGGAACCTTTTCAGTATCAATACTTATTCAGCATCGCGATATCCATCAAAGTATTCGCGTGGCCGGTCACTTGATTGCGCCGCGCTTGATGGCGCAAACTTTAAACGCGACGGTGATTCAACGGTTTCAAAGGCTCATCATTCAAACACTATTGACACTCAACATTTTGCTATTAACATTTTCGACTCAGTTTTTTATGAGGAATACGTATATGCCAGCTCTTTTTTTTTTTATCTTATATAGGATTACCGGATTATCTTATATAGTTATCATAAAGAATCATGCCATTAATATGTTGACTGTTTTAAATGATGTGGATTTATGTTTTAAAATACATTCTGTGTGTGATATAGATTACTCTAATCTGTAAATTAAATTCTGCAAAAATGTGTAATATTTTTTAGATCAAGAAACACGGTAATGTCTTGACACTAAGCCAAACACAGCGATACTATCGTCTTGGTTTACGCGAGATCGCGAGTTACGAAGGATCGAGATTATTGGATATCTCAATAACGACTGAACCGATGAAGTTCTACATACGCTCGATCGAGCTTCCGCTCAAATTGTGTAATAAAATTTTTATTTTTTTTCTACGTGCTCTACGCGCCGAGATATTGCGACGCAAAATTCCGATGTGAAACTTTTAAGATTCGTCGTCGTTATTATTATCATATTCATGTACATCATCGTCCTTCAGCTAAGATGTAACATGTTTCGGCCTGCGCTAGTCATCCAGCCAAAATGTACTGTTAAACGTTTTGGCACGAAAGTGCGTTATTAGTGTATTAAGAAAGAAGTGCTGGGCATGCATGATAAATAATAAACGAAATTATACGCTGGTTTAATATTTGTGAATAACTCAGCTAGGAAATGATAATAAAAAACGCTTTATTTATACGTTTTTAACTTAATACATAACCAAAGGATATCGAACGGAAACGAAATTATACACTATATTTGTTAACTAGGCCAGAAGATAATAATGACAAAGCGATCTATTCGTCATCGATCTCTATTTGTTTGTAATTAATATTTAACAAAAAAAGATCTAACTAAAATGAAATTATACACTGTTTTTATTAACTAAATTAAAAAATGATAATAAAAATGCGACTTATCGTCCTTGATCTCCATTTGTTTATAATTTAATTTTGTTTTATACAAAATAACAAATATAACAAGTAATATTTAAAATCGGATGGAAAATATATATATATATACATACAGTAAATTATATGCTGGTATTTCTTAATTATTATTCTTCGGAAAAGCAAATGATCGTCGTCTTGACATTTTTATCGACTCAAGTAATTATATCTTTAATTCTTCTCTAAAACTTATTATATAAAAATTATATCACAAAGAAAAAGAATCAATAACAGCCAATTTCGGCCCTCCAAATTTTGTACAAACACATGAAAATCTATTTCTTGAGGTCAATTATAAGATAAACTTTATAGAAAGACATGTACGTCACTACAAAATGCGTGATATCAATACAAACTTACCTTTTTAAAAAAGGTAGAAAAAGGTGCTAAGAATATACATGCTTCTGGAATAAAATCTAAATATAACCTAAGTCTTCAACCCAATTAACAGTTTTAATTCTTCTTCTAGGATTTTTATTGAAGGTCTTCTTATTCTAATTCAAGTAGCTTTAAGTTTCTGTCAAAAATTATTAGTCCTCGAAAAAAATTAATTTATCAAATGAAAAATTAAAACTCACCTGACAGTTTTAATTAATCAAGTTAAATTCTATCAAATTAAAAAGTGTTAAAAAAACCCAAGTGGTATTATCTTTGTTATTTACTTAACTTTAATGATATGTATTATTCGTAAAAAATATTTGATAACAACAATTGGCGTCAGATTAAATTTTATATCAAATAAAATAAATAATATTAAATTTAATAATATGTACCAAAGTAAAGAATACAATCCGTAACTGCGTTACCTTATCCATTCAAATGTTATCACAAAAAGTTAAAGAAATAAACACTTGGCAAAGCTAGAGCAAAGCTATCATGGTATAAGATAGTGCTGAAAAAATAAATATAAACGGTATAATATAGTGCTAAAAACATAAATATATAATAAGAAAAATGAAAAATATTTCCTTGAGAGTAAAAGTATCTAGCGTAGGTATATATTCGACGATCAATTGGGTTAAACAGTCGTATAAGTTAGCTAAAAAAGTCGTGCAAGCTATCAGGTTTAAGTGTAAGATTATAAGATAAATAAACTTGGATTTGTAAGACTTGTGTTATAAAAAAGAAAAAAGAAATAAATAGTAAATTTTATTTTTATTCGGCGTAAAAAAAACATTCAGATTAAATTTATTATTACATTAAAATTGTAATTATCTTTTATTATTTATTTTTTTAATTATTATTATAATTTTTGAATTGTTTTTATAGTTATTTTTATTCGATCTAACAGCGCCAAGTGTTTACTTTTTTAATTTTTTGTGGTAATATACTTGACTGTGGATAAGTAACGCAATTACGGATTGCAATCTTTATTTTAGTATAATTTGATGGGATTTAATTTGGCGCCAATTGTTGATATCAATTCTTTTATACGAATGATACATATCACTAAAATTAAGTAAATAACAAAGATAGTACTACTTGAATTTTACTTTTTAACTTGATAGAATTTAACTTGATAAGTTAAAACTGTCATCTGGGTTTTAATTTTTCATTTAATACATTAGTTTTTTCAAGGAATAATAATTTTTGACAAAGAATTAAAGAAATATAACGAGTTGGAATAAGAAGACCTTCAATAAAAATATCCTTGAAGAAGAATTAAAACTATTAATTGGATTGGACACTCGGATTTTATTCGAGAAGCATATTATATTTCATAAAACTGATACTTGCAGTGATAACTACGAGAACAAGTTAATAAGTTCTTAGAAAATCTGTCAGAGGGCTCGCAGTGTCATGTCACATTATTTTTTGACAAGTAGCATCTTTCAGCTGATTACTATCGAATTTTGAGCGGAATTCATCGCGTAGTTTCATTTCTGTAGACGAACAATCTTTGTGTTTTTTGCAAAATGGAAATGGAGTTTCGTGCAGTGATCAAACATCTAGAAGTGAAACGTTTAACGTCAAAGAAATCAAAGTCGAGTTGGATAATGTTCATAGCACATCTGCACCAGCGATTGTATACAATTGGGTAAATGAATTTAAACGTGGTCGTACATTCACATGTGATGCACCTCGTTCGGAACGTCCAATTGAGACTATGCCAGAAATCATCGATAAAGTCCACGATATTGTTTTTACTGATCGACGAGTGAAAATGCGCGAACTTGTTGAAGCCACAGGCATATTACATAGCACAGTGATTTCAATTTTGCACGAACAATTGGATGTGAAAAAGCTATCGGCAAAATGGGTACCGTGTTTGCTCACTGTGGATCATAAACGCGACAGTGTGATGATTTCAAAACAATGTTTGGAGATGTTTCAACGTAATCCAGATGAATTTCTGCGTCGATTCATTACTGGACGAAACATGGATCCATTCACACCCGAGACGAAGGAACAGTCAAAACAATGAACTTCACCGAGTGAACCAGCTCCGAAGAAGTCCGTGAAGTCGGCCGGAAAGGTGATGAGTAGGAATAATAGGCGGGTTCTAACTCAGGTCCTCTGAGGGGAGCGCGGGGCACGGGGGGTACTCGGTGGCGCGAGGAGTACTGGTAGGCGTGGGGAAGGGAGGGGGATGCGCGGGAAGTCCCGGCGCTATCAGTGTTTACTGATATGATGATACGTATCGCTATGTTGTGGTGTCACGTGTTATTGGGACCGCCACCACCACCGCCACCCCGCCGCAGGTACCAGTGCCACCACCGCCGCGGACCCCGCGTCCACCCTAAGTGCGTTTCGAACTGTCGCCGCGGATCCCGCGTCTATCCCAAAAAACAAAAAAAAATGCGTTGCGAGATCACCGCCACCACCCCAACACTCACCCCAAAAATGCGTCCACTATAACGTGGTTTGTCTAGAAGATCGGTGACACATCATCAATGTATCGGCTACATAAAGCGCCTTCAATGAGGGATAGATGATGATAATGAAATCATACTGAATTCTCACAGTTCTTTCTTTCAAGGTCAGAAACGTTGATAATGATATTTATCTAGGAAGAACCGTGAGATCACACATCGTCAGGTAACACATCGCGATGCGTTAAGAGAGAAACTGATAACGATATTTTTGTAAGACGAGACCGTTCACACATCCCCGATGCTGCAACTCAATAGGGAGGGTAGACAAAGGGACAAAGAAGTCGCAAGTAGAATATATAATGGGTCATAAGCGCACGGCATCTCAGTTGAGAAAAATTACCGAATCGCAATAAGTGTAATGTGAAAAGTATGGCTGATATCATGCAGATGTTGAGGACATGGATGATGTAAATGCAGACAAGTTATTTGAAGCATTGCAAATAGAATTTGAGGACATAATGGAGGATGTAGAGTTCGAGAATATCGGTAACATTGAGGACAGAGTCGACGTAGCAGAATATACAGGGTGGGCCATCTATTGGTACGTTTTTGAATTTCGTCGTATGGCAACACCGAACGAGCTACAGACCCGAAATTTTGACAGTTTATTAGTCATACCGTCCGCGGCACGAAACAACATGTTTTCTCTTGAAGAGCGTTTTGAAATTTTAAAAACTTATTTTCAAAGTCAGTGCTGTGTCGCCGAAACTGTACGAATTTTGAAAAGAAATATGGGTCGTGATAGAGCACCCACCGAAGGAGCTATACGCAAATTGGTGAGGAAAGTTCGTGAGAAAGGGATGTTAGTGGATGACATTATATTACGACTGTTTTGAGTGAAATTGGCGCCGAGGTAGTCCAAAATGTCATTAATAATTGGGGTGACCGAATGGCATACTGTAAGGCCAGTAGAGGGAGCCACATGAACGAAATCGTTTTTCATTCTTGACGCGGATACTTTTAGCTTCACAACAAAAAAAAAATTAATAAAAAATATCAATGTATGCTCATTTGATCGCATTTTTAAGAATCGACGTAGCAGAATATATTAGAAATGTGGATGAGGAACAGTTCGCGAATATTAGAGACGAAGTGTTTGATGAAGTGGAAATAGACTTTGAGAATATAATGAACCAAGAGTCGTCCGACGAAGAAATACTGTCCGACGATAGTGGATGTACTGATAGTGATATGAGCGAGTATGAAATGGATCGCGTAGAAAAATTCGTGTCGTCTCCAGAAATTCGTACATTGAATGCCCGTGAATGAGTCGTGAGACTGGCATTAACGATGGAGGAATATATCACGTCAGGGTGCATGAGACCGGTTCTTTCGGTAGGCTAGACGGCTGGTCGTGCACCAATTGCAGACTACCTTTGTACATTATATTCTCATGCAGCATGTGTTCACTTTGCACACATTAAAAAAAAAACG
>NW_011626780.1:496358-518745 GCF_000204515.1 Acromyrmex echinatior | reverse complement strand
AACTGAAAATTGCGTAAACCATTTTTTCCATTAGGTGTTAAGCCGATAAGATTATTATTATCTAAATCTCTATTTTAATATATATATATATATATATATATATATATATATACATTTACAATATAATTGACACAATACAATATAATAATATAATACGATAATTATAATGAACAATAACTTTCGATATTAGGAAGTTTTTACAATACTGTTTATCCAGATACGGTGAACGCTAAGTCGATCAAATAACTTTTTCTTTAGAACGAAAATGTGAAAAGTGAAAAATTTTATGTATGTATGCATGTGTATGTACACACGTACAAAAAATTTTTATTTTTCATATTTTCGCCGTAAAGAAAAAGATACATAATCAATACCACGGTGACGTTATCTTTTTCTTAACGACTATTTAAGAAAAGGATAACATGACTTTAGCGTTTACCGTATTTGGATCCACATTATTGAAAAAAACTTTATTATTGATGCAGCTCTATTATTGATGCGTCTTTTAAATGCATTTTCTAGATTTATTCCTGGAAAAACTAAAAAATAATACAAACTGATGATCAAATATATAACGCGGTAAAGTAAAATTCTATATTAAATTCTATATTAAAATAAAATTGAAAATCTTAATCGGACTTTCACTACTTAAAATAATACCAAGGCTAATAAGAGTTGACACAGGACAAGGTGCGTAATTTTAATGTGGAATGATAACTTAACTTCAATAACTCCGTGATGTCTTCCTTATTCACATATTCAACATGTCTTCTTTATTCACACATTCAACATGTCTTCTTTATTCACATATTGAATAAAAGACATCACGGAGTTATTGGAGTTAAGTCATCATCCATTCCATCCGTTCCATTAAAATTACGCATCTCGTCCTGTGTCGACTCTTATTAGCCTTAAATTTTTATTATTCTATATTAAAAGATATTATACATTCTGTGGCAAATAAGTATTAGGTGTACAACTTTGCTTCCGCCGTTTTCCTATAGATAGCTTTAGCGATAAACGGTGGTCGAAATAAATAGATCATAGACGTCATACAATAAATTTGGGCATCTGTCAACATAATCCCATAGAAACATTAGTCGATTTGTGTCTGCATCATAAAGTTGTTCTAGATTGAAAATGTCAGTTTACGAGCCAAATTCTCGTCATTTGCGGGAGGTTTTAATTTTCTGCTTCAATATGAAGAAATCTGGCTGAGGCTCATCGAATGCTTTCAAATACTTATAGTGAGGCCGCTATTAATGAAAGAACGTGTCGTGAGTGGTTTCAACGCTTCAAGAATGGATTTGAAGGAGACTTGATTTTGACGTCGAAGACCGGCATAGCGGTGGAAGAGAGAAAGTTTTCGAAGATGCAGAATTGGAGGCATTACTTGATCAAGACTCGTGTCAAAATCAAGAAGAATTGGCGATCATTGGGAGTGACTCAACAAGCCATTTCAAAACGCTTCAAAGTCATGGGAATAATTCAGAAGCAAGGAAATTGGGTGCCGTACGAATTGAAGCCGAGAGATGTTGAACGGCGTTTGTTTGCTTGTGAACAGCTGCTTGAAAGACAAATACGGAAGGGATTTCTGTATCGCATTGTGACTGGGGATGAAAAATGGGTTCATTACGATAACCCCAAGCGCAGAAAATCATGGGGAGTTCCGGCCATGCTTCCACGTCGACGGCCAAACCGAATATTCACGGCTCCAAGGTCATGCTCTGTATTTGATGGGACTAGCTCGGCGTAGTGTATTATGAGTTGTTAAAATCGACTGAAACAATCACAGGCGATCAGTATCGAACGCAATTGATGCATTTGAGCCGAGCATTGAAAGACAAACGGCCGCAATACAACGAGAGACACGATAAAGTGTTTTTGCGACAATGCTCAATCATGTTCATGACAATGCTCAACCCCATATTGCGAAAGTGGTCAAGACATACTAGGAAACATTGAAATGGGAAGTCCTACCCCACCCGCCGTATTCTCCAGACGTTACTCCCTCTGACTATCATTTGTTTCGATCAATGGCACACGGCCTGACCAGCACTTCCGGTCTTATTTAGAGTAAAAAATTGGATCGATTCGTGGATCGCCTCAAAAGATGACCAGTTTTTTCGACGTGGGATTCGTACGCTGTCCGAAAGATGGGAGAAAATAATGGCCAGCGGACAATACTTTGAATCATAAATGTATAATCAGTGTTTTACAATAAAGCCTCGAATTTCGGAAAAAAAACGGCGGAAGCAAAGTTGTACACCTAATATGATTAGAGGCTCTTTGAAAGAAAACCGAATGTATCATAAAAATAATAAAATAATATTTTAAAAGTACATTACATTCAGTAAAATATATTTACTTATTAATATGATGTTCAATCACCATTATTAAAAAAATAACATTTATATAGGAAGGAAAATATTTTCATGATGATAATTTGCAGGATACATGTTACATCTGATCTAAAATGATATTGCTCATAGGAAAAAGTGATACTATGATTGTATACCGACATAGACTGCTAGTACTGAAAATATGTAATATACGTAACTATAGATTTTCAGTCACGCGGAATCTTTACGACGCGATAAGCGATTGTAAGCCTCGGGAATGTGAGATCATAGGCGCCAAAATTTCCTCTGATCCGCCGCGTGATCGTTAACATAAAGAAGATTGCCGTTCGCTCGCATTGTGTATGTCGCATATATCTGTGTGTTAGAGTTAGAATCCGAGAGTTTAACGCATACGCGTAACATACATTATTAAAAATTATTAGAATATTCATGCAGATATTCTCTATGTCCATTTTGTGCAATATTAGAATTTTATATTATAATATATGATGTGTATAATGATATACATAAAATTTAATTGTAACGTTGTGTAGAGAACAGATAAATGGCGACAGTAACGAGAGAAAAAAGAAGGAAAAGGAAAGAGGGGAATCTCTGTAACACTCTCTGTGTGTAATTTTGACTTATTTATTACTAATCCTTTAATGATAAATGTGCTCTTCCCTTAATCGTCGAATCCCTACAAATTTGGCGGGTTGTCCCGGGATCTGATTGAGAAAAGAAGAGCCGACACATCCATCCATTGCACATCCACGACGGAACATCTGGAAAATTTCGAGGTTAGATTGACAAAACGACGACGGAAGTGAAAGCTTTTTCCAAGGTAAAGATGATTAAAGCTATTAAGACGATGGAAAGGCTGGAACAGATAAAGATAATAGCTAATAACCTTAAGATAGGCTCCACGAAAATCATAAAGGCGCTAGGTTAGTTTTCGAGCAAAAAGGAGATCGCGGTAATCGAAAACGACTTCGTGAATTCGGCAGCTTTACGTTTGCCAGCGAATCAGACGAGCACAAAGATAAGCTATTGTACGCGAATACTTATCTAGGATGGGGAGATTTAGTAGCAATTTGTAATATTTTGGCGATTGACAACACAGGCATCAAAAAAGAGCTAAGTCAACGAATTTGCAACTATCTGATAGATCTTAACATGCTAGATAAAGCGAACGACGACAGGAAGGATGCTGAAAAAGACGATGATGACGACAATGACGATGATAACGATGAGATTAACGAAGAAGAAGCGGAGGAGGTTAATGAGGATAAAGACAAGGACGGAGAAATGAATTGAATACTGACGATGAAGACAATGATCAATCAGGTAGGACTAAAAGTATGATATGAGGAATAAATTTGCAATGACGTTTAGGGACGTAGAAGACTCAATCAGGCGCTTTAGTAGAGAAGAAATATCCGGTAATATGATGGATTTCGGATTTTGAAGAGATATCTGAACTTTATGGTTGGACAAATATACAAAAGATGATATTTGCCAAAAAGTCATTACGAGGATTAGTCAAACTGTACATCCAAGGAGAACGAGGCTTAACTACATGAAAGAAATTAAAAAAGGCACTTCTAGACGAATTCAGCGACAAAGTGAATAGTGCTGAATTACACCGACTAATGGATAAGAGGAAGATAAAAAAAGATGAATCGATGCAAGCATACCTGCTGGCTATGAAGGAAATAGCGGCAAGAGGCGAAATAGAAGAAGAAGCATTATTTTAATATGTTATTGATGGTATAGATGATTAATCTATGAACAAAAGCGTCCTACACGGAGCCAGAAATATGAAGGAGTTCAAAGAAAAGTTGAAAGCATAGAGAAGATGAAACCGAGGAGTGCAAACACTAGTAAAACTTCGAACATCAACGTAAACAAAGAAACTACAAAAAGACTCGAAAGAAGAGATTGAAAGAAGAGCTGTTTTAATTGCGGCGAAGTAGGCCACAATTCAACGACATGTGATAATAAAAATAAAGGTGCCAAATACTTTAGATGTAATGAATTTGGACATAAATCATTTGATTGCAAAAACGAGAAACCAAAGAAGTTGAAGGAAGATACTAAAGATGACTCAAAGAAGTCTGAACCTGTAAGTAGCCCTAGAGCCCTTAAAGATATGTACAAAACAATAGAGATCAAAGATAAGAAGTTCAATGCACTGTTAGACAGTTAATTCAATATCATAAATCGAAGCTTGTATAAAGGAAGTAAGCGCATCGGTATTCAAATTCCACATTGAAATTCTCTGGATTTGGTGGAAGTAAAGTGACACCGATGGGACACTTCACGATTACTATTACTATTGATGACGAATACTTCCACGTGATGATTTATAGTAGCAGATGAGGTTATGATTATGGAAGCTGTTGGAAGTGAATTGCTGTCGCAAGCCGAAGTAAATATCAATAAAGATAGCATCACCATCCATAAGGCATACGAACTGAATAATATCATTTCCTCGAATTACGCTATTATGTTAAATGTACCTATGGCATAGAATTTGTAAAGAAAGAAGAAAGAAAGTAGAAGATATTTTAAATAGTTATGTACCTAAAAAGATCAAGACATCTAATGTTGAGATGACTATTACTTTAAATGAGGATTAGAAGATCTATGCGCGACCAAGACGATTACCGTTTCCTGAGAGAAGAATCGTGACCGAACAAGTGAAACAATGGATTGATGAGGGAATTATTGAACCATGTTCATCAGAATAGGCTAGTGGTAACTAAAAAAAAGATGAGATATCACGAATCTGCATAAATTATCGTGCAACAAGATAATAATGAAAAATCGCTATCCACTTAATAGAAGATATTTTAGACAGGTTGCAAGATGCTCGCGTGTATAGCTCTCTAGAGCTGAGGAATGGATTTTTCCATGTGCCGATAAACGAAAGTAGTCAGAAATATAAGCTTTTATAACCCATGATGGGCAATATCAATTTCAAAAAGTACCTTATGGTTTTTTTTGTAATTCGCCAGCTGTTTTTCAGCGTTTTTAATGATATCTTCAATGACATGGCGTCGCAAAGAATCACATTGCTCTATATCGATGATTTAATAATACTAGCAAAGGAATGAAGAAGAAGTAGTCAACAAGCTGAAATTGGTATTGAAAAGAGCAGAAGAGTACGAATTAGAAATCAACAAGAAAAAGTGTAAACTGCTAGAACGACGTATTGAATTTTTAGGACATGTTATTGAGGATGGAAAGTTATATCCCTCACCGGAGAAAACAAAGGCAGAACTGAAACTTCCTAGAACCGAGAACGATTAAACAAATACAAAGTTTCTTAGGTTTTAATCGATTATTTCCGGAAATGTATTCCACAATACTCCCGGATTGCCAAGCCGTTAACCGATTTGCTGAGGTAAAATCAAGTGTTTCGGTTTGAGAAAGAAGAGATCGAAGCACTTAACCGATTGAAACAATGTTTAACCGAAGAACTTGCAAAGCATTTATAATTAAGACTATACGGAAGACGGAAGTGCATACCAGCCAGGACAGCTATGGAGCTACGTTATTACACAAACTTCTCGAAGATGGTAAACTACATTCCGTGTACTTTATGAGCAAAAAAACATCAGAGGCAGAAAAGAAATATTCCAGCTATGAACTCGAGGCGCTAACAGTAGTAGAAGCCCTTAACAGGTTCCGAATCTATCTTTTAGGAAAAACATTCAAGATTATCACTGACTGTGCAGCATTTCAGCAAACTAAGAGCATAAAAAAGCATAAGAAAGACGCCACGAATAGCAAGATGGGCTCTAGTCTTAGAAGAATACAATTACACTATTGAATATCGGTCGGAAGCACATTTAAAGCATATGGACGCGCTTAGCCGTCATCCTGTTATGATGATGGAATCTATTCACGACATAATTCCTAAGACGAGAAAGGCACAAGACAACAACGAGATCATTAAGAGCATTAAGAAGCAATTAGAGAATGGCCCATATTAAAATTTTGGTTTACGAAGCGGGTTAGTCTACAAATGCTCATATGGTTGTGATTTACTCGTACTGCCTAGTGCTATGCAAAACGAAATCATAAAGAATGCACGAAAGATGGCACTTTGCCGCCCAGCGAATGGAAGAAATGAAATAGGAGTTTTTTATCCCAAATCTTCACAGAGAAGTCGAAAAATGCATTGCAAACTGTGTTAAATGCATTCTAATTAATAAAAAGATGCATTGAAAAGAGGGATATTTACATTCATTGAGCAAAGGTGACGTGCCACTACACACCTACCACATGGACTTAAAACTATTAGAGAGACGACTCACAAGAATTATAAATATATTTTAGCAGTCATAAATACTTTTACAAAATTTGTGTGGTTATATCCCACTAAGGCAGTAACATCAAAAGAGGTCATTGAAATACAAAAGTATTTTCGGCAATCCATATCGAATTATTTCTGATAGAAGCTTCGAGGACTATGGCCAGCAGGAAAATATTGAATACATTAAAGTCACCGTGGGCTTACCCAGGGCCAACGGATAAGTCGAAAGGATTAACCGGACAATCATCCCGGTACTTGCAAAGATGTCAGTAAATGAACTCATCAAATGTGTCCAAACTATAACAAGTTTTGAATTCCACGTATCAACGCACTATCAACACCACTCCCTTCGAGCTAATGATAGGGTTTAGGATGAAATCTAAGGAAGATTTCACTATGAAGGAAGCAATTAAGCGATTCGCTATTATGATGATACAAGAAGACAATTGAAAGATGCTCGGAGACAATTGAAAGATGCTCGAAAAGTCCAATGCGAAAACAAGAACTATTACAATCTACGACGCAGAGATCCCCATAAGTACCATCTTGACGATCTCGTAGCTATTAAACGTACACAAGCAGAATCTGGTTTAAAGTTAAAACCTAATATCTGGGACCATATTGCATCACTAAGGTAAAGTCCTATGATACTTATGACGTCACAAAGGTAGGAAACGGGACCAACGGTAAAAACCCTCTACCTACGCTTAAAACGATGAACCACTTAGACCCAGGGGATTCGACACGGATAATGGAGCAGGACGGCCGAATTGTGGAGAGCAGATAAATGACGACGGCAACGAGAGATGAAAAAAGAAGGAAAAGGAAAAAGGAGAATCTCTGTAATACTCTCTGTGTCTAATTTTGACTTGTTTATTATTAAACATCCTTTATTGATAAATATGCTCTTCTCTTAATCGTTGAATCCCTACAGTTGTATATAAAAAGTTATTCATGAATACGAATTACAATCACATTTTATGTGTATTATAATATAGGTGTACACACACAATGATACAAAAGATTATTCTATTATTGCATATATGGTAGACATGTTAGTGAATTAATGGTATATGTAATATTAAAATTATATTTTGCGTACATTATTGTGTATATGTTATTATAATACATATATAAAATATAATTATAATTTATGTTCACTAATAATGTTTTTTTATATATATGTTACAACAATGCTAGAATTATAAATGTTAATTAATGTAATAATAATTAAATATCACAAACTATAACTTGTGCTGTGGTTTTTTATGATCTTATTTTTTATATGTATAAATGTTATGTTTGTGCGATGTGAATACACACACATTATACAATATATGTACATAAAATTCTAATATTGCGTATAAATATAATAGATAATATCTGCATGATTATCTCAACATGAGTAACCTTTATCTGTTTATATAATGCATGCGCGCGCGCGCGCTCGCGTGTGTGTGAGTGTATTCACATAGTATAATATACATACAATTTTCTATATTGGATACATAAGTTGACATGTTAATAATGTAAGTACTGTAAGCATCTATCTCTTTTTATTAGACAGAGCAAAGAGGGTCATGTATGTGCAATGTCATATTCATTTATTGATAATATATTATCCTAAATTGACGTAAAAAAGTGCTACTACGGCTTCGTATTGATATATTAGTTAAAAATCTATACTTTATGTATATTACAGATTTTTAGTACTGGTGGTATATATTGGAACGCGGCCTATATTGCATGTGTACATAATGCAACTGTACTTCTAAGGCCTGATTCCACAAATATAAGATTAACTTCAATCCCGGTTTATTTTTTTCTCAATTCTAAAATTTTCCGAAATAAAATAAATCTTACATTTGTGGGATCGAACCTAATACATATTTTCGTCCCTGAGCTCAGATGATTATGTAGGAAAATGGAATTAAAATGTCGATAATTAATCGATTGAATTTCCTGCATGATCATATTAACTCAGAGGGCGTAAGCATCTTGTACATTGGAAATGAAAATCTGTAATATCGATCTTGATTAAGTTTTGCTGTCGCTCTAGTCCCTTAATAATATCCAGATTACATAAAGAATCTATACCTTCGTAATCAGCATCCAGGATCAAGTCGAGTATATCAGCCAGCCATTCGCGTTTTTTAAATTCTTTAATGTATATGAGAGCCTTATTGTCATCATTCTCTTCCACATCAATTACAGCCATTGTAATTAGGCGTTTCGCCATGCTATACGAAATCATCTTCTCATTGCAATCCATGGTGACAAGCACTCAGTCAAGAAGCACAGTCCTTTTTGAATTTTGTCAAGAAATTCCATGACATGGGACATGTAAAAATGTAATGAGAGAATGGCTTCGTTTCTCAACACTGTTACGATAAATTTCCTTTTAACGATAAATCCTTGTACAAACAATCAAATTAGGCATGCATTAAGAAAGCGTATTTTCCTTATGTCATTATGTTTAACGATATTTCAAAGAGATTTTAAATCGATTCCAGAGGTGACACATATTCCTTTGTTATTGAATATTGTCATGCTTAATGTAAGTAGACAAAAATGAAGACTTATTTACAATATTGTTATATTAAAGATTCTTCAAATTAATGCTTTATAAATACGTAAGCCATAATGTAATTTTTTATTATTCAATGCAAAAATGGTTATATCATGTCATCTCTCAACGCGATCTGAGTTTCTTTCACTTAATCCGAAAAATTTATTACGTCTATATTTTAACATTAATAAATTTCACTTTAAATATATTATAGATATGATGCATTTCGACTCCAATCGAGTCATTTTCAATGTAGTCTTAATATATCAATATCGTTCTAAACCAAAAATATGTACATGGTATTACAATACTATTATAATTTTTAACATCGTATTTTTCATTCTGTGAAAAAGGTTCAGTACGCTGCGAGTCATTTTTACCAAGAATCAAAGTAGTCAAGAAAATTCTGGAAAAGTAACTGTGAACCAAAAGAATTAATATTAACTACATATAAATTAGTAATACAATAATATATAAAGCAACCTCTTCCGTATATTTTTTAATTTTTATTTACACCATCCACTTTATCATAAAAGAGGTGTAATTTATGCAGTTGTAAGATTTTTTGCTTATGTCATCCGAAGTTCCAACAAAATAATTTGATTGACACCATTAATATTTTTTTACAAAATGGATATCCTTTACATTTTATTTTCTCGATTATTCATAATAGAATTAAATATCATATTAACAATAAATAATAGTTTGAATAATAATAAGGATGAAACACAGAAAGTTTTTTTACTATTCCATATGTCAATACAATATCTAAAAGATTTACACCTATTGTTAATATGTTTAATTGTAAATTGGCCTTTACCATTCCAAACACATTAAAAAATTTTATAAAGAGAGGAAAGGATGAGTTGGAACGCTCTTATAATCAAAATGTAGTTTACAGAATATCTTGTGAGGATTGTGATGTTAGTTACATTGGCCAAAAGACAAAAAGACAATTAAAGACCAGATTGCATGTTTCAGATATTAATTTAAGTTCAAAATCTCTATCAGTGATTTCCAACCACCGTATTGAGGAGAATCATAATTTTAAATAGGATAAAGTGGACATATTAGATATAGAGTCTTCATATAATAAAAGGTTAATATCTAAAATGGTTCATATTAAAAAACAGAAACATGGAATAAATAGACAAAATGACACAGAGTCTTTGCCTGAATTGTATTCTCACATTATACATTCTCTTTCTCCTTTCTAATATCTTCTTTCCTTTTCCCTCCTGTTTTGCCGTGTTTCGTTCTCGATAAATGTTTTTCTTCTTGACATTTGGTTATCTGACATCATGAAAGTTAGATGTTCGTTACTTTTGCAAATTTGCTTAAAATAATTTATATAATAAAAAAAACTAATATATTGTACTACGAAATGGACTACCATCTACCTGCGTTTTTTTTCTCTCTTTTTATTAATGGACTCTTAACACATTTACTGATATCACTGACAAGGTACATTATTATATTACTAATTTGTATGTAGTTAATATTAATTCTTTTTGTTCACGGTTACTTTTCCAGAATTTTCTTATGACTACTTTGATTCTTGATAAAAATGACTTTCAGCGTACACAGAATGAAAAATACGATATTAAAAATTATAATATAGTATTGTAATACCACATGTACATATTTTTGGTTTAGAACGATATTGATATATTAAGACTACATTGAAAATAACTCGATTGGAGTTTGTTGTTAATTATAATTGTTTACATGAATACAATTATACGTTATAAACATAAAAAAATTTCTTTAATTAAATAAATAAATTTTAATTCCATCAATTAAGTAAAAGAAATCCTATATTTGATCAAAGCTGATCTTATTGCCTAAATATTTCGATGTGAATTTATATACAATATATATGTACATAGACAATTCTGTAAACTGCATAATAAAGTCCTTTTCGATTTTGAAATGGAATCATGGATGGAACTACAGTAGTATTATAAAATTATGTATTATAATTGTTTGTTGATATACGTTCTCTTGAAAAACGATATTCACTCACTAGTTGATCAAACGGATATTCACTTATAAGTAAAGTAACAATAGGCAGCGAATCACTTATATCTACAGGAGGCTCGTGCCGAAATGGTAACCGAATTACGTTCCTCTGGGGAATAGCTGTGAGTGGCGAAGAAATGTTACTCGCAACGACTTTCCTTTTCAGTAAGTGGAAGAGGGCGCAAGACCTGTTCGTTCTCCAAGAATCTCTGGAGGAACAAATTCGTATCCTGAACTGATACGCAATTATACGATAGAATTTTCGGTTCACGATTCGTGGGGTCGGAGATAATCCAGCCTAGCGCTACCACCTGCGCAGTAGGCGTATCGAGAGGTTTTTACGAAGGAAAAGAGAACCGTGTAGGTCACACCGATCAATGAATCAATTTGGTGGCGACTCGCGGGATCGAGATCGACAAACAAAAGGCCTCGCAGAGATCACGATTTAAAGGGCTGAATCTGTGATGCCACGTATGAAAAAAACCTCGGATCTTGAGCACGGCGTTAATTGCAGAGAAACGCGAAACTTGGCTAAGTCCGTGAATTTCTCGCCGAAACATTTAACAAGTAAGTCGGCGCGTTGTCGTTTAGTATGCAATGCCTGACACAGCGATTCCGATACAAAACTAACCGTGGATCCTTGATCTAGTAACGCACGAATTTTAAAACTTCGATCTTCAACTATATGAATGTCGACCTAGGCCGTTGCAAAAAGAACATTTATAGGAGTCATGTCAGGCGGAGGAATGGTCTGCACGTTTACAATGGGAATGCTACCCGTAGTAGTAGACGCCTTAGACGCAAAGGGATTAAATGAATCAATTTACGTCCACTCTTATTAGAGCGGAATTTTCCATAATATCTGATATTGAATTATTCGCGGAATGCAACAACGAATGATGTAAATGACGACAGTGCGAGCATTTAAATCTGCTAGGGCATTTCGAAGTGAAATGGCCAGTTTTCAGGCAATTAAAGCAAAGTTTATTTTGCGCAAAATCGCAAAATAACTCGCTACGCGACCGTTCTTTCGAAGAAAATTTTTGCATTTCGAAACGCGATGATTACCAGAGCAACAGGCGTACTTGTATGTGATAACGCTGTTGACCAAAGAACGTGTCATTTTTGAAAGAATGAGTATCCTTGGATGAATCGGAAAGATTGAATAATCCATGGATGTGAAGAGTCAAGAAATCAGTAATGTCCTTATAACACGGAAGGCGATCGCGGTACGCTTTAAATTCCACTCGAGTTCTAAGACTAAATTTCTGAAAAATGAGATAAACTAGAATATCGTCCCATGTGTCCATCAAACGATCGAGATTCTTTAACGCGGCCAAAGATGTTGATATTGTGTTTTGCAATTTTCTCAAGTCGTTCACATTCTCCGTTTTTATTATTGGCAAGCTTGTAAACGCATAAATGAATGTACATCATTGTTTGCTTGTCGTCATGCGATTCGCGACAGACGAGGTATCATCGTAATCATGCGCTAATCGACTTATTATCTCCTAGAGTACGTCGGCCGTCTCATGATAAATAAATGTCCTCCGCGATCAGGATCTCTTTACGAAGTATAGGTTTTTTTGTTCTTCCAGCGTGGCGGTTTGCAGCAACTGTACATGCAGGTTTTGATAGGCGACCCAAAGTGTTTCTAACATGAACAGATCACTCTGGATCTTCGGTGCCGTTATGTTCGCCTTTGAAAATTTTTTGTAGTTTATTAATACTCGTTTGAGTGAGCAAATCTTATAATTCTGCTCGAGAAGCAGATTCGTAATTTCGTTCGCCTTGATGAGACTTACTTAATGGCGGAACTTTACAGCGTTGACCAGGGTCACTTTTACAAAACGAGACACGTTGCGGCGTCGATGTGAGAATCATCTTTACAGCGAGACGCGTCGCGGCGTCCACGAGAGAGTCACTGCTACAGAACTTGACGCGTCGCGCCGTCGACGCGAAAGTCACTTTGATCAAATGAGACGCGTTGCAGCGTCGTCGAAAGCATAACTCGAGAACGAGCGGAAAGCGAGATTTGAGAGAGCAAGGAACGACGCAGGCCCTACGCAATACAGCGATCGTTTTCACTTTTCCGTTGATCTGCTTCCGTAGATTCAGCTCGAAATAAAAGTACATTTTTTTCTATTAAAAGTTTCCTACTCATCGATTTTACCGTTGTCGCCGGAATATTAGCGAGGTATCTCGAACGAAAAAATATCCCGGCTCATGATCATATGAAATAGTAAAAAATGAGTTACTTTACTTTGCTGTTACATTATGACTCGTGGGGGAGGAGGATAAGCTTTAGGCATAATATAGCAAAGTCAACGAAATTTAATGCTTTTGGCATGGTTGTCTAACATATTTTCGAATAAATCGCGAGAGAAAACTTAATTCTTTCACCGATCATAGCCATATGATCGACACGCGCTACGAGCGAATTCTCGCAGCGACATGGCGTCTTCGACGACGGAGATACGGAGGTGATAGAGAAATGGGAATGCGATCTTGACCGAAAAATGTGTGAGAATAACGAGATGTGCAATTTTCTTGAAAATGCTCTGACAATAAAGAACCTCATCTCTCGATCTGCGCGATGCATTTTTTAGTGGCCGTATGAGAAATATAGCAATTCAATGCGATGTTGCGGGAATGGAGAAAATACGCTACGTAGACATATGCTCTTTGTATCCTTATGTACTGAAAACGGGTGCTTTTCCGATCGATCACCCAAAGATCTACATCGGAGAGGAATGTTCTGAGTTAATCGGCGCAGTTCCGGATTTCGATTTTAACTCGATCGAAGGACTCATTCGTTGTAAAATACTCCCTCCGCGCGATCTCTTTCACGCGGTACTCTCGTATGTGGCAAATTGTTGTTCGCGCTGTGTCGGAGTTGCTGCGAAACGTTCTCGCAAGCAGAATGTATACACAGTTTCGCCGAGCGAATTCGAGGATGCCTGGGTATCCTATGAATTACGTGAAAGTCGTCGAGAAAAGTTATCACAGAAGTGAGCGAAATTTAGCAATACAAGGTCACGCGATATGATCTCGATACGCGGCAGGGTGGATTGTTTACCGGGTATATCAATAGCTTTTTGTAATTGGAGCAGGAAGCTAGCGGATGACCGAATGAATGCGTGGATGACGAAACTAAGGAGCGATATCTTCGGGAATACGGGAAAATCGAGGGAAACGTATCGTTCTCGATAAAAATAACATTACTCGAAATCCAAGTCTACGTTCGGAAAAGCTTAAAATCTTTTTAGGGAAAATTCGGTCAACGAACCCATTTGCTTAACACTGAGATTGTGAAAAATTACCAACGATTGGCAGTTTTGCTCACGAGCCCGGAACCGATATATTACTCGTCAATGACGAGGTAATATATGTCTCGTGGAGATTGCGAGAAGAAATGGTCGTAGCTTTTCCGCAGACCAACGTCGTGATCGCAGCATTCACGGCGCTGGCGCGACTGAAATTATACAAACATTTAGAATTATTGGATAAACAAGTATTATATTATGATACAGATTTTTGTGTATATATATATATATATATATATATTATATAAATACAGACAAACCGAACGAGTACGAATCATGTACGGGCAATTTTTTATTGGATATGACCAACGAACTCGAGAGCTACGGGTGCGGTAGTTATATCGAATCGTTCGTGTCAGCTAATCGGCCCGAAATTCTATATGTACGTTGTTCGTACACCAGAAGATTGCCTGCATGAAATTTGTGAAGTAAAAGGGATAACGCATAATTATAAGAACTCGCTAAGTATAAATTTCGATAGTATTAGAAGATTAATAATAGAACATGAGAGAAAAAGGCGCAGAGAAGAGGAGAAAGAAATATCACGTCCTAATATAAATCTGCGTTTTAATACAATCCGGCGCATCGCATTTCGAGATTGTGACGCGAGAGTGTGACGCGAAATGAAACAAAAATGTGCGCACCAGTGTTAATAAAACATAGATTTATCAATAATCATTAATCTCTTCTGTTTCGTGAATGAATAACGTTTTCTTCTTTTTCTTCTTCTTCTTCTTCTTCTTATTCAAACCGATTCTCTCTCTTATTTTTAGGAACATTAACGAGTTTTCCCAACGCTTATTATAGTTTAAGTGTCATATATAAGAAGAATGTAAAAATTAATGTCTAAGTTTTGTAAATAAAAAATGAAATAAAAAAACGTAAATATTTTTGGAAAATTTTTTCATTAACTTTATTATTAAGTGATTTAATGTAAAATGTACATATTATGTTCATAATTTATAATTATATTTATAAGTAAAATATATTTAAATATTAAATAAAATTTAAAGTCTAATATTTTATTTTCCTTTTCCCTTTTTAAATTAAATAACGAATAATAAATAAAAATGATCTTATACTTGAAAATGGAAAAAAGGTTTTTTTGTCTCTTAATTCCCTCCCTACTATCGCTTTTCTTTTTTCGACGTAGGGTTTTCCTAAGTGACATCGCGTATAAGCTCCTTGACTATGATACGATTCCGGAGACGCTCGCACTTGGCGACGAAATTGTACGCTATTTGTGAACGCTATTCGTGATTAACGCGAAAGTTAAGCTTGTGTGCGTCGCACAGCGACGAGGTCAGCGCTTTGTCTGTCGCGATGCTCTTCGCTTCGCTCCGCGCTACCGCGCGGATATATGCTAGCGCGAGCTCCCTCCCGCCGCGGGAATTAGCTTATTCCCCTCTCTCTCCCATTCCTTAAATTTTGTTTCTTTTCGCGTATTCTCGTGATTATTAAGCATCGTTTTTCTTTTTGCTTTTTGAAGTCACGCAGGGAAATCGAATTGTTAATTTCGTAAAATGGGTGTGCGCTGGAAACATCCTTGGATCATATGCGGGCCGATCGGTTGCGGGAAAACAATTTTTGTAAAGAGTTCTCCGAATTTTCTCTCATGTCTGACGTGAGTTTTAAGAGAGTGTTTATTTTATTACGCGAAGTGGCAAGAAGCTTATCATCAGTTATACGACTCTCGTGTAAAAGCGGACGAAGAATAGAGCTGGGGAAGCGACAGCGGTAAAGCGACGATAAAGAAGAATATAATTGAATTTCGCGAGAGTTTATCTCGTCCGGAAGATTACTCGAACGATCCGTTTTCTCCAAAATTGGTGATAATCGATGATCTTAAAGAATAATCGTCGAGCGACGCAATCGTTGATCTTTTTACTAAAGGCAGTCATCACAAGAATCTCCATGTTATTCTTATCTCGTAGAATCTCTTCCATCAGGTCGTGGACAGCGCGATGTATCACTCAATGCGAATTACATTGTAGTTTTCAAAAATCTGCGTGATCGCGCTTAAATTCGACATTTAGCGCGTCTATCCCAATGATCCAAAATTCCTAGAAGAGGCATACTATGACGCTACATAGAGATATTACGATTATTTATTGCTCGACCTGAAGCAATCTCTGGATGAATATCGATTTCGTATGTGTATTTTTCCTGAAGATACGATTCATTACGGTTACATACTCCGTAGATCATTTTCGAGCGGATTCGTATAAAAGACGAGCACGTGTGATAATACAACAGTATGTTTTTCTCGCAATGATGGCGAATGACAAGAAATCGCACAGTGCGATAAAAATTGCCACACATTCGATCGGTAAAAAAAAATGCCTGTCTTCTCGCGGCAATGTATCATCTGAACAAAAATCAACACACATCTTCCTACGCGCCGTAGGAAAAACTCGCTATATCTGCGAATGTGTTTTTAATACACTCGAAGGGAACGTCTCACTTGAATGATCCAAAACAAAATCGGATAAGCAAATACAAAATACCGCTGCGACGCATCGCGGCAAAGCGCGGAAATTGGAAGGATAAAAGAAAGCTATTGGTGCAGCGAAGCGGTTTTTTTCTACTATACTTATACTATCGGATCTATATTATCGACCTTATTATCTCTAATTATCGAGGGAACGAAATAGTAGGGACAAAAAGGCTATGGAGAGGGCTAAAGAAATGATTTTAATTTTGACGGAAAATCTCTAGAGAATGCAAGTAGGACAGCTACACCGATTCACGGATACAGCAACCAGTAGATGGTTCTAGTGTCGTCCGGGTGGGGAGGACGAAGTCACAGACGTTGGGTCCGAGAAAGGGCGAAGCGCGTCACCGAGGGTCTGTGTTAGAGGGAAAAGGGGGTTTCGTTCCTTCTCTTTCTTCAATCTATTGTAGGATGCAGTTCTCTCTCTTCCACCCGTTGTAATCCTATACTTATTATTCACGCTGTCTTCTTCCCGTTGCGTTCTTTCTCTCTTCAACTCTCTCTTCAACTTTTTTCTCGCACACATTAAAGATATTTTATTAAGTAATTATTAAAAGAGATACTTTATCTCTTAGCTTCCTAGAGAGATGATCAATTTTGATTCCCATCGCATTGTCTAATCGATAACACATCATTTTAACACACATAATAAGAAACATGTTCGTTCTTATTCACATACACAATTTGGAGGAACACATTGTTGTCAACTACAATCTTTTGTTTGATTTTCTTTTCATTTTGGAGTGAGTTTTATAATTGATACTACGTCCGAAAGCGAATTTTTTATTTAATTTTTATATATTTTATCTACGTAACATTTCTATTGTCATCTTTGCGTCACATCGAAAATGATCCAACAGGGATCGAAACGTTTGTGTTTATTCACTTGCTAACTGTCAAATTATTGTATTATAAATTTTATGTTTTTTTATTTCATGATATGTTTTATTTCATTTTTTAACTATTTAATACAAATTTATTATTTTATGGTGATTGTTTTAGACTCGTAGCCCTTTGTTCTTTTTATTTATTTTTATTTATTTTTATTTTTCTAATTATAAAAATTTTTTTACACGATTTATTGGATATACATATGCATACATGTATTATTTCTTGGTAAAGTTTATTTATAAGCAAATCAGGAACAAAAATCTTTTATAAATAAAATTAATATTTCCTGTTGTTACCTCTAAACTCCGCATGTATGGAGCTGAGGGGATGATCACAACCGAATTATTAGACCGATTTGGTCGTGTACAAGCTCCGGACCTTCAGGAAGCTATGGGAAAGGACCGACGCAAATCGGGAGGCACTTTGCTTTGTCCTGAGGCTCCTGATGAGCCGGGGATCGAATGGAGGATGAAGTGGAAACCTCAATTCGTGCTCTGCTAAGCGGACTCATGAGTCGAAGGTACTTTTAGTTTTAAAGGTATGAAACTCAAACTGTATGAATGTACCAGAGCAGTGTGCAAGGGCGCACTTTAACGTCAGATGTGTCAGTACGTCCATATGCCCTGGCTTTAAGTCATGGAACTTAATCCAAGTGGAGAGAGGGCAATCGCGGAAGAGCTTACAATAAATACAAGGAGAGGTTTTTCAAATAAATAAGGGAATAAACGGTTACATTTAATAGTAATATAATTAAAAGAATACTTAGTAATACATTTTTTTTAAATTATAAAATACAACCCTTCTTTGGTTCTTTATTCTAAAATATATGGTCATATATATTTATGTATGTATGAATGTGTGGAAAGAGAGTTGTGTGTAATGCGGGCGTTATTTTGAATGCACAGGGAGGAGGAGGAAATTAAAGTTGTGTAATCTCATACGGTTGGAGGGAAAGTGGATCGATGGGAATGAGGGATGGTATGGGGACTGAAAATAGACAAGTGGATCTCGCGATGTTGACTATCACCTGGTAGTGGAAGGAATAAAATAAGACATGTACTCTAACAATTAAATATTATGAAAGAGAAGGGAAAAGTGACTAGCAGGAGACTAAGCGTCGGTTTGCACAGGAGGAATTGAGGGAGTGATATCCGAGAAAATTCCTCAATCGGGAGTGGCGATATCGGATGTGAAACAGAAGGAGGATTGGACAGGAAGAGATCATCAAAAAAGTCTGGGGAAACAAAGGAGTAGATCGCAGACAAGGGCGTAAGAAATGTCTAGCATCGGTGATAGGATTGAGGCAGGAGGTTGAACAACCGGAGTTTGTTCTACCGATGTTTGAATTAGCGGAGATTGTTCTCGAGAGTTTTTCCGTGGTGTTAGAGCGGACATGGGCGGTGAGTCGACGCGCGTTGTTAGTCCCCGCTAGGTGACGGTGACGAGGGGTGGAAGAACTGCGTAAACGCACTAAAAATTTGGTCATCTTTAAAGAGGGATCACACAAGAAGAGGAGAGACTATCCAATGTACTGCAGCGAAATCAAAGACTTACTACTTGGCTATAGTGATGTAGGGTGCCCGAGAGACCATCGGAGAGGGTGCTATCAACTGTGGAATGCTGGGCGCCAGGTCCACTTCGTCAATTTTCCCGGTCAGCCAGTGCCATTGGTTTTAAGTTGATAGTATGGTTTTACTAGATTGCCTGACTCTACTGGAGAAAAAGGCTTCGAGAATTGGATGAAGCCTTTTTCAAAGGTCCCGACACAACTATAGCTTCAAAAATCTCAGAGAAAAATCACTGAGGGCCGCGGAACTGCGGTTTTTATACTAATCACTCCTGATTATTCAAGTTCGGGTTGGTGGAATAGGTTTTATTAACTAGTAGTAGGATTTTTCTTTGCTCTTGAATTGGTTAAGATTTTAGGAAAAGAAGGATGTCGACCGGAGTTTGTAGTGTGGGAAAATGTTCCTTTATTTTATGATTTTAATATTTATGGGAAAACGCACGTGCAGTACATCAAGAAAGCGCACGTGCAGCGTCGGCACGAGATCATCCAGAATCTACCCCTGAATGTCGCGTATCGCTTCATAGATTTTGTGAACACGTATTCGTGAGAATCGTCCGCGAATTGACCGTTAAAAATTATCTTGGCGTCAGTCGTACGCTTCTGACATATTTATTATTATTTTAGCCGCAGTGTCCAAGGAGCATAAACTCGATGTCCTTTTGATCCTGCCGCTCGCGCACGTGCACCGATTTTTAGTTTATCTCGGAACGACATTTACGAGGAGGTACTGAATTTTCGTTTTAGTTTTTAGTGTGGGAAAGAAAATTTTTGGTCTTCTCTAGGCTATAACACTCAACTTGTTCGCAGCTTTCTCTTTATTTCAACAAATTCCAGATCTCCACGAAAGAAAAGAGTCGTAGGAGTCTGCTGAATGTAACAATGTAATTAAAGTAATTAAATTTTATAAGATACATGTAAAACAAAAAATAAAAAGAATAAAAAAAGGACTAAATTAATAATGTATAATTGTATGAAATATATTTAGAAACGGTATAGCTAATATTACGAATTTACCGTTATATCAGTAGAAAGTTTATGATTGATCACAATAATGAGACAAAATCATATTGCAACAATTTAATTAATCCTTTTATAATAATAAATAATTGTCGTTATTAAGCAATAATTTGATATTGTAATAATGAACATAGACCGTGCAAATGTTCAAAGAAATAATTTATTTTTATCTAAGGGATCAGTTGATCAAAAATGTTGGCTTTTTATACTTTCAAAAAGATATAACATTTTTAACAAAGATATTCGAGGAACGAATTCTTTGCAATTAGGATACCGGTGGTATACGTCTGTATGGAAACACATTATTCGTTATAACATTACTCTGAAAAATTAACACTAAATTTGTAAAGATACGTAAAATTCCACATTGAATACACTGCCTAAACTCATTTTTGAAAAGAGAATAGGAACAGACAGACTTTACTGTCGACGCTAATCCCTTAGATATAAAAAAAGAATTCGATATCGAAAGTGTATTCTTATATGTGTGTCATTGCATAGTTTAATGTAGGCTTGATGACAATTACACTGAAAATTAACTCACATATTTGTAAAGATAAGTAAAATTCCATATTGAATATACCATCCGAAAAAAAAAATGAATAAAAAAATGAAAAAATAAATATAAATAATGTAATAAAATAATGAAATAAAAAACGCACGAAAAAGAGTTCTAATATATCAATCAAATGAATAGTTACCGCTGCAGTCATCGCATAAAAAAACTTCTGTGAAGATATTATACTTTAAACAAGAATTGTACGTTTACGATTGTTATACTTTATAGACGCCACGATTCTTTTCTTTCGAAAGAATCGGCTCCACGTCGCGACTATGGTTAGCGTCTATGAGACTTGAGTGGAGTCCTCTAATAACGATCTGACAGAACTCTCTAATAACGATAACAGAACTTAAAAGAAGGATCAGACAAGCTCCGTGAAAATTTGTAAACGCCAATCAAGGAATAACAACCTTAATGCAGGCCCGAAAAGTAATAAGATTGCAAAACATTATCAATGCACCGAAGTCACGCAATAATAAAAATCCAAACTTTGTCATCCCAGACTGATAATAATTTCATCTTAAGAAAACAGGCTCTACGTCGAGCTTAAAAAATCATAAAACACATGGGATAACTTCCTATGGTAGCGTTATCTAAGATCGGACTCGCGAATGACAATGATTGTCCTGCACGCAAAATTAGTGCACGGTAACCGTTTGTTTACCTAGCCATATTTTCCAAGGATAGCAAAATTCGTCATCCATCTGGAGCAATCGTGCTCCTTTAAAAAAAAAATATAAATCATTTTTTTTCTTCTTGAAACTCCCCTAACATGCACTTTAGATTAATAACGGTAGGACACTATAAAAATCGTAAATCTCACGTGACATTGTAACTAATTATTGCATCCTAGACAAAGAGCACTACGCCCTTTTTTCGGGGTATGAATAGAGGTCCCGCGGAAGCGCAGAACGTCAGTACGGAAATCAACCTAGCCTGGTCCATGTCAGTCATTTGCACAAAAAAGTGAGTTCGTGCAAACCAGAGAATTAGCTCGTATCGCGCATATCTTAATCTTCGAACTGGTGTTCTTGGACAGCGCGCGCGCGCGCGTGTGTGTGTGTGTGCGTGCATGTGTGTATGTGTATGTGTGTGTATATATATATATATATATATATATATATATGTGTATATAATATATTAGGTGTATAATTTTGCTTCCGCCGTTTTTTTTTCGAGGCTTTATTGTAAAAAACTGGTTATACATTTATGATTCAAAGTATTGTCCATCGCTGGCCACTACTTTCTCCCATCTTTCGGGCAGCGTACG
>NW_011626780.1:473950-487803 GCF_000204515.1 Acromyrmex echinatior | reverse complement strand
GAAAGAGTAGTGGCCAGCGATGGACAATACTTTGAATCATAAATGTATAACCAGTTTTTTACAATAAAGCCTCGAATTTCGGAAAAAAACCGTATGAGCAAAGTCATACGCCTTATAGCATTATATGGTACATGCTTGTACATGAAAACGACAACTATGCTCTTCGTATTTAAGCTTGAGCAATGTGTCGGACATGTATTCTATGAACTGAGTCAGTATACGCATGGTGTTAGTGAAAAATTCAAATATTTTGTATCATTTTTAACAGAAAATTGTATTACTAATAAACGCGATGCTGCAAATATTTTGTACAAAATTTATGATAAAAATTTTATCATAGAATGTGAACTAATAATCTATGATTTAAATTATATTGTACATGCTGCATTACATGATAAATAATGTTCATTAAAAATATATTCCTTTTCAAAATCTTTTCACTAGCCTTTTCACCATTCCTTTTTCATATCCATTAAACTAGTTAATAAGAAAGGGTACTCGGCTATTCATGTCTTATATCATTAAAATATCATTAAATTTGGTAAATATCATTTTATTTTAAATCGTATGATAAAAATCGTTGAATGAATATCATAATTACTTAATAAAATATCTTTAATGCGTGCGAGAAAAAAGTGGGAGTTGAAGAAATAAAGAACGCAACGGGAAGAAGAGAGCGTGAATAATAAGTATAGGATTGCAATGGATGAAAGAGAGAGAACTGCATCCTGCAATTGATAGGAGAGGGAGGACAATAGATTGAAGAGAGAAAAGGAATGAAACTCCCTTCCCCTTCTACCACGGACTTCCGGTGACACGTTTCGCCCTCTTTCGGACCCAGCGTCTGTGACTTCGCCCCCCCCCACCGACGACACTAGAGCCATCTGGTGGTTGCTGTATGTGAGTTAGAATCGGAGTAGCTATCCTATTAATGCAGCATCAGAATTAGCTATGTCAAAATCCCACATCATTCACTGGCAGAGAGTCAAAGGAAATCACAGTAAAATTCGGATAATACAGCGAGCACTAATAATAATAGCGCAAACTCTCTCGGAACTGATCTAACACGAATCGATGCGGATATGAGTTGTATTCTTTATTCTGACTGGCCGTGTGAGATGGAAAATGTACAGAGAGGCATTATGGCGATACCTACAATTTATCCAAGAAACGCAGAAAGACACACGCAACGAAAACGAAAATGCAGAAGACAACGCCACCGGGTACCTTCGCTGATAACGAGACGACGAACGATGGCATTTTTCACGATCTCACGCAAACATCGGATATATCAACACCAAATTTCATCACTAATGCCAATATGATTACGAAAAATTTCGAAATTTCGAGCGAGCATAATCATGCGATGGAAAGTATTGAAGAAATAATGGAAAGCGTACCGAAATCTTACCATAAGCATGCGCACTTTCTGATGAAACATTTATTTTGAAAAGCTGTGCCTAATAGAATTAGTTGGGACGAGCATGGAATCGTGATTGTAGACAGTAACGTCGTGAAAGATTCGAATATCATTGACTTAATAAACGGTGCGATGTACGAGAGAAAAACTGTGAAAGCAGTAGATAGAAATCAGTTTGCATGATTACTCCGTGAACTGAACATACTTTTCGCACTTGTGAGAAATAAAAGATTATTGTCCATGCATGGTGTTATTGCAAACAGCGTCAAACATTGACTTCGTGCAAGTTTCACGCCTTTTATATTGAAAGCGCAAGTTCCATGTTGATTGTATCGAGAGCGGAAGAAAAGAGAAAAACATAATAATTTCGAATAAGGAATAGATAAGGAAGGTTCATTGATTCTTTCTTGTATACTGATACTTTTTTTTTTTTTTTTTTTTTTTTTTTATAACGGAGGGGAAATGCCTGACGCATAACCCGAGCCTCGGGGGAGAGCCCGGGTTTATGTGGGGCTTGCACCGACGAAAACCCGTCCGAGTGTCCTTACCTGGCCTTGCATGAGGGACTCCCAGGAACGCGTGCAGCATACTTCTGGGAGTCACTCAGGCCAGTCGGCTTATTGCCGACTGCTATTCCCGCCCGGGGATTTTTATGGCGTCGTCTGAGAGACGACGTGACCCCGGGCGGTGCTTGGCACCTTCGACTTTATTCGGGCGCTGGGGAGACACCACCCCCTGCGCCCGCCGTCGTATACTGATACCTCCGTATTTTTACAAACGGGAAAAAATCGATTACTCGGTTGAAAAAAACTAAAATAAAACGTGACATTTGACAAAACTATACTATGTTGCATTATGCTGGCTATTCGGCAATGGAGAATCTAACTCGTGCTATTAAACCGAAGTGCTATTTCTCACAAGGAGAAGTTGTACGCTGGCTCGAATGACAAGACGCGTACACGTTGTATCGGCCATTGTGTAGAAAATTTCCACAATTGCATTACAACGTAACAAGCATTGACGATATGTGGGAGTTAGATTGATCGAACTCCGAAATCTAAAAAATTACAATGATTTATTTGTATCTGTTAGTGATTATTGATGTACTAAGTGAATACGTCTAGGTTGAACCGTTATGTGACAAAACGAATAATTGCACGATAAAAGCTTTTCAACACGTATTAGCAAAAAGCGAAGAACGAGTAGCCGTACTTATAAACGGACAAGGGTTAAGAATTTATCGCGCAATTAATGCAAAAATTTCTTGCAAGAAAACGACATTCGTTTTCGAGTAACGCGCCATCCCGATGTCAAAGCCGCCATCGTCAAGCGCTTCAACAGAACACTGAATGTGGCGTTATTTCACGCATAAAAATACGCGACGCTACATTGATGTTTTGCAGGACATTGTACGCGCTTACAATCACACGCGACAAGAAGAACCTGCGGTAGTAATAAGAGAAAACGCGCATATCGCTCGTGAAAATATAGCTCGTCGTTGGAAAAACGAAACATTAAAGAAATGAACGCAACAAATTCAATATTGCTCGGAGATCTTGTTCGCATCAGTAGAGCAAAAGATACCTTCGAGGAAAGATACGAGGCTAAGTAGAGCCAGGAAATATTTCAAATTTACCATATTCTTTGATTGGCAAAGCTCTCACGTGAACGAATTGCGAGATTTAACAGACGAAGTCGTAGACGATATTTTTTGTGAGCAAGAATTAGATCGAGTTAAAAGAAACTTAGAAGAAGAACAGTTTATTGTCGATCGCGTGATAAAGAGTAGGGGACAAAGGGCTAATAAGCAAGTACTTGTTAGTTGGCGCGGTTATCCCAGTATGTTTGATATTTGGATTACGGCTTCGAGTTTAATTTCTCTTTGTGATAGAGGAGGAACAATTTCTTCTGGTACTTCCGAGTATAATAGCAGTATGCCTCATTTTCCGGATAACACAACGTCCTTCATCACGGAATTACTTCTCTCTATAGTGCTACACGAACAATAGGAGGTTACGATAAGCGAGATTCAATTTCCCTGTTTTTACACGTATAATGAAAATGTGATCAGACTCGTTGATGTTAAACCAGATGAGGGGACGAATGGTGGCAAAAGATGTTGCATTTCCAAATGGAATTTACAACGATATTCATGAGCTTATTGATGTGATTAATACCGCGTGTAAAATCGCGTGTCGAATCGCATTTTTATTTGGAACAGCGAAAAGCGTCTGGCGATAAATACTTCATAAGTATTAACTGTGATGAGAAGGACAAAATGCTACATCATATAAACTTTTTCGACAATCTTCTATGAGAATGCTAGCTTTCCCATCAGCAATTTCCACAAATAATCATCCTTTTTATTCCAAGCTCGCGATACGTAAACCCAATGAGACAGAAGAAGAAACTATTCTTACTCACGCATTTAATAAGGAGACGGGAAGATGACTTGCAGACGGTTATTGGAATAGCGAACCTTATAGTTTGGCGAGGTATCCCCGATAAAATGTCCGTTTATTGCAATATTTGTCAGCCTTAACAGATGATATACGTATTCTTCTTTTCAGGATAGTTCTGGTCGAGACACACAGTCATAATTACTTGGTGAAGCATTTCTCATTTCCAAATTATATATCACGAATGCGACGAATGAATTTTAGAATGATTGAAATAGATGTAAGAATTCTTAGAAAAAAAATTCCATTCAAATTCGGAATGCTGACGCTCTATTTTAAACGTAAGCAATAACTTTCTTTCTTTCGTATACGCGAATGTGTCGGTAATGACAGTCTTTAGTTAGGAACTAGCGATGGAATATGAGAAGTATTTTGATGCGCGGGACACCGGTAGCTGAGGTGGAATTCCATATGTTTTCATCGGTTCGCCCTACCAATGTGGACATGGAATCGGAAGCTTTTTCGGCGGGCTATTTAGAAAAATATTACCTTACCTAAATAAAAGTGCACATGTTGTCGAAAAGAAGCGGGAATTAACATAATAGAAAACGTCCAAAATAATAAGCCGTTGAGGGAATCGGTTAAAAGTTACCTCGCGGAATCGAGGAGTAATCTGAAGAGAAAAGCCAAAGAAAAAATAAGTTGTCTGATGAGGAAGTCGGGATATAAAATATCCGCAAAGTCCGCAGTACTTCAGTTTCTTTTCGGTGATCGAGATAGTCGACGGGTAAACGACATCGGATGATCAAAAAAAAAAAAATCATTGAGAAGTATCATAGAGAAAAAGAGCAAAAAAATGACAAAGAATAAAAAAAATTCGTTGCTGCAAGAAGAGAACAAAAAACTATCCACTAGGAAACATCGAATCAAAAACGCATCCGACGTATTCTCTTAATTGAGATAGGAATTTGCGGCTGAAGAAGAAGCATGTTCTTTCTTCATGTACACTCAAGCGAGTGTATAAAGAGCGAATTCGATTTCTTCTCTCTACTACTTACATAAACCAGCATCGAGAATCCGCAATGGATTTATTACAAACAGTAACTTCGCTCGCGGATGACTTGCCCATAGAATTGTCATACCCGGACGGAGAAGACTATCTGGATCTCACTCACTTCATGTTGAGCCTTCGTATACACGTAGAAAGCGAACGCGGGGAGAACACATCGGCCTCCGACGACATGGTAAAAGTAGGACTCGTAAATCATTTATTGCATGCCATGTACAAATCGACGTATATTTGAATTAAAAACTCGTGTCGCTACCAAACAACGCTTACGTGTACCGCGAGTACATCGATGCGTTATTAAATTATGCTTCATCCGCAAAAACTTCCCATCTAACCTCTTGCTTATGGGACATGAATATTCCCGATTACATGGACGACATGTTAGACTCATCAAATCCAAATATGGCGCTCCAGAGACGCGCGCAATACATTCAGGGAAATCACACGCTAGATCTCATAGGCCACTTTCACTTCGACGTTTTCAATCAAGATAAATTTTTAAATAACGGAGTAGAAGTTAGAATGAGACTCGTACGTTCGAAAAATTCATTTTGCCTTATGGAAAGTAAAATGATAAATACGAATACCAAAAATATGAATACCAAAAATACGCATTCTCGATGCCAGTCTCGTAAGAAGAGCAAAAATAAGCCCGGATGTGCTACTCGTACATGCTAAAATGCTGAATAAAACTACTGCTAAGTATCCTCTTAGGAGAGTCAAAGTTAAAACATTCAAGATACATGCTGAGGAAATCGATAGACAATGCAATATTCGGACAGCTGCCGAAACGAATAATAGCCGGCTTTGTCAATAACAAGGCATTTAATGGCGATAGAAAATTAAACCCGTTTAATTAAAAAAATTACGGAATAAATTTCTTTTCGCTGTACGCCGATGGCATGCAAATTCCCAGTAGACCGTTACAGCCAAATTTTTCGAAAGATGAATCGCTCTGTGTTGAAGCTTATCACACATTATTCTCGGGAACCGGCAATCATTTTCTGAATAAGGGTAATTCTATAAATAGAGACGATTATACGCCAACGGTTACACTCTTTTCGCTTTCGATCTTACTCCGAACCTATCCGCTAATTGCGCAGAGCATTGAAATCTTGTGAAACACGAGAGTCACTTAGAAGTGAGATTCAAAAGCTCTTTCCGTGACTAATTGTATCGTCTATGCCGAATTTGATAACGTTTTAGAAATCGATTCATCTCGTCAAGTCATTGTCGACTTTTCCTGTTAGCCCTATGTCTTTCGTGAGAACATTATTTTTCCCCACTACACAGTTTTAAAAATCTAATTGCACGTAAGATAACGAAAAAAACTTCAGTCTTGTTCGCGACGCTGATGTTGACGCTTCGTGGCGTAAAAAGGACACGGTAAATTTGAATATTATGATGGATAGGTTATGGTCAACATGATGCTACAAATTCTTTGAAGCGTTTTTTAATTGGTCAATTTGCAAAATTCTTTCTTCTAAATGATCCATTAAACGCTTCAAAGCATTTATAGCAAGACTTTGACCACAATCATAGATCGATATATAAGATTTTCATGATGTTGAAGAAAACTTTATTCGAAAGAAGTCGCGTTCTTGCGATTAATTTGTCGATCACCGATCACTGGATTATGAAGCCACCTTATCCCTTTGGTGATTTATCTGAGAGTAAAACGAGAAAACAACTGGCTTACACGAAATTACGGAATCGAATGGTACGACGAAGATATCAATCCTAAATACTTTACGATACATCTGCGAGACATTACGCAACATTACGCTACATTTATAGCAGAAGATAAAAGAAGGTATCTGAGTAATCTACTCTCTAGAAACGTATACAATCTGGAAGATATTTTTCCGGTTTTTAAAAATCTATCGGATTTTGAAGGCCGAGGACAACGTTGTACACATCACGGATTTCGATTCAATGGCGAATCATCTTGCGCCTTACAAATTGAAACATTGGCTAACTGTATGAAATAGCAGCAATTTAAGTTACGATAGCCTTCCTTTAGAAAATTGGAACAAGAGCGACGTCGACAGCAAAGAAACAGACAGCAGAAATTTTTCAATTCAATTTAAAAATCAGAATCGCGATATCTTCCGCAACATTGAAGTGTGGAAGAAAAATAGAGTGACAGAAAAGGCGAATCAGAGTGAGAACAAACAAACGACAGACCAGGAGAAAAAAGATTTTTCATAATTCGACTTGCCGACCGATAGAGATAAAGCTAACACTAGCCTCTCACAAACGTCGAGTATTTTTGAGAACTCCACAATGCACACACTTGTAAAAGAGATACATTTTAAATTTACCTAAACATTTCTTCTCTCACGCTCTCCGATGACGAAAAATGAATTCGCTGAAAGTTTTGAACACATTACATCATCTCATTGTCCGACATGCAGAAGTCTATTTTGCCGACCGACTATCGAGGATGTGAACGAGATCGATTGCCATTATCGCTAATACGGACGATCACGATCGACCTGGTCAGCACTGGATCATCTTCTGCATCGAAACACGGAACAGGAACGTATTTCGATAGCTATGGCTTGCCGCTTTTTGATCCACGATTCCTTTTACGATTACGCTGAAACTCCACTACGTATCGCTGGAATATGATGAGGCTGCAAGGAATGCTTTCTCAAACTTGTGGACAATACTGCTGTGCATTTCTACATTTTATGTGTAATGATTATAATCTTAGTCATTTTCTTAGTTTACCTCTGATTGTAAACAACCTCTGATTGTAAATGACCAATTGATTGCACAGTTATTTCATAAAATTTTTCTTTGTTGTAAACGTAAATCAGACAAACCCGATACTGTATGTCATCATATACAATCATCATATACATCATGTACTTTTTAAAACGTAAAATGTAAAAGGAATGCTTATTTTCACAAAAGAATTATTTTATGTAACAATATTGCTTTTTCAATAAACACCTTTTTCAATTTTATTACTGTACGCCTTTTTTCAATTTTATTATTGTACGTCTTTTTTTCAATTTTATTACTATACGCCACGTCTGTTATTTTCTTAATCATTTTCTCGTTTCCTTCCAACTGATATTTTCTTTTTCATATTTTTTATTAGGACTAGATTAATATAATCTTTCACCCTTCACTTTTAGCCTTTGGAAGGCTCCAAGGATTAAATCAAAAAAGCAATATAATGCCAATGAGAGCCGACACAGTTGTTTGCATTAATGGTATTTGCTGTATCTTTGTTACAACGATTCTAATTGACTCCGAAAAATGATATTGATATACTGAAGATGAACGAATCATGTGGTCGAAACGCCTATAATTGATAATTGACATAAATATTATATTTTATTACATACGCACACACTGTGTCGGCTCTTATCGGCATTATATTCCTTTATAGATTTATTTTATTAGGTGTACAAATAAGTTTCCGCCGTTTGACAAAAGACGGCACCACTAGCAAGCTATGGTTAAAATGTCTGATGTAAAACATTATATCGTAAGGTTGGACATCTGTCAACAACATAATCTTGAAATACTAGCGATTTTGTATCAGCATCATATATTTCTTTTGTGCGAAAATGCTGAGTTTTGAGCCGAATAAGCGTCATTTGCGGGAACTTTTGATTTACTTCTTTAATTTGAAGAAATCTGCAGCTGAGGCTCATCGATTGCTTCTGGAAGCATATAGTGAGGCTGCCTTAAGTGAGAGAAGTTGTCGTGAATGGTTTAAAAAATTTAAGAACGGTGAATTTGACGTCGAAGACAAAGAACGTAGCGGAAGGCCGAAAGTATACGAAGACACGGAATTGGAAGCATTATTGAATGAAGATTCGTGCCAAACGCAAAAAGTAGTGGCTAGCGATGGACAATACTTTCAATAAAACATTATATATCGTTCTTTCACAATAAATGCTTAATTTTTGATTAAAAACAGCGGAAACTTATTTGTACATCTAATAGTACATTTTTTACGAAAATTTTTAACTATAATATCAGGGGCGCGATTCTGTAATTGTTTTACACGCCTACCTGGTGTCGTTAGCGCAATTTTTTTACTATATAAAATATCTGCGCAACGACACTAACAACTGTCAGTAAGCGTGTAAAGACAGTTACGGAATCGCGCTCTGGCTTGGAAGGGCTACTCAATCGTTACTTACAACGAGTTGTAATAGTCACTCGTTACTGAAAATAACTCGTTATTTGTAACACGTAACTTTTTTCTCGTTATTCATTTTACTCATTGTGCGTTACTCATTACAAATAATCTTTTCAATAAGTAAAAGCGTAATGGTAGAATGTTATTTTTCAAAGTGATTTTTAACATAATTGAGTTAAGGAGATTCTCGAGCTACTTCCTAGTCAATAGAATAGTTTATTCATAATAACATGTAAAACATGTTATTATTATAATTAAAATAATGGAATAAAAAGATTACTAACAATATCTTATATCATTATACATAATGAATTGTAAATTTTATATGTTACTAATTGTAAGTATTTTCAAAATGACAAAATAAAAGTTGTAAGATGCTCATTTAATGTACATGCATTGTCTATTTGACATATATTCTAGCTTTTTTCATTGAAGAATGTATATTTTTTGTAAACGGTACGATCAGTTTAAATGAAACTTTAGGAGAACAAACTTAAGTGTTTACTTTATAATTATAACGATTTTTAAATTGCTGTCTTATACGCAAGTATCTCAATTTAAAAAAGAATAAGTACAGAATAAGGTTATACCTTCAAATTATAATGTGAAATTTTATAAATTTGTAATTAAATATCATCAAAATAGTACAGTAAAAGTCAATGAAAATTTTGTTTAAATATTATTGATATTATTAACTTTTGTATTACATGTATATTATAGTCTTACATTTTATCAAACACAAGAACCCCCTTAATTGTGATAACTTTTAAAGTTTTTCATATTAGTCCATTCAACACACACCGTTAAGTTGAACTAATATAAAAAATTTCAAGAGTCACAGTTAATTCAGTCACAGTTAACTCAATTATGTTAAAATAATCTGCGTCTCCATATATTTTCTATATTATCACTGTTTAAATTAATCATGTCGAGATAGTCTTTGCGGTTATGATTATTAGAGAATTATATATTGTACATACTGAAGAAGGACCTGTGGTCTCGAAACATATGTGAATATTTGAATAATTGCAGTTAATTAATTTAATCTTATATCCTTTATTAGCTCGTGTATTGAATTTTTGTATATTTATTTGTTTGTTTACATTTTTGCCTTTCTTCTGTAAATTCGTCAGTTATTCGTCAGAAATCAAGATAATTATTCCTATTACAATATACCGCGTACATATTCCAACGTTGAATATGCTGACATTGTTTTCGTATATGGCCTGCAATAACGGATTGAAACGTGATTTCAATGCAATGGGTGACTAGCTCATTGGCAGAGCTACTTGAGCTTGGCTAGACAGACGATGGATTGGACGTGGAGAAATAATATTTTGACCTCGATCACCTGATTTGACATTACTGAACTTCTTTGTATAGGGAATTAATCAACTGTATAGAACAATTGATAAATCAAATCGAGGCTGCACTAAATATTATCAGATAAATGTTTGGCTGCAACAGGAGTTGTTTGCACTAAATGCAATGCTTGTATTGCTGCAAGAGATCATTTTGAACAATATCTACATTAAGCAAGTGAATAAATACAATGCGAATAAGTAATGAGAGTGAACAAAAATGTAAACTACCTTTTGTATTTTGCGATTTTCTCTAAAATGAAGCAAAAACGAGCATATTTCTACAGGACTTTTTTCTTATTATTTTTCTTTAATAGTTTATTGATTTCCTATACGCTCTCGATATTTTGACATTTAAATTCCCAACACCCTGTATAAACTGCAGATTACTGTTACTCCAACTTGAAATGCAATCGGCATTTATGAACTGAAACTAAAATAATAATATCACAAATTAAATGATCATCAATTTAATAATAATGTCAATAACCACCTTAAACACTGCAGAGACACTTATTAAGAAAAATATTATCCTGGATGAGATAATGTTTTTCGCAGTAGGTTCCATGATCAGTCTTATTGCAACGATAGAGTTAATGATTAAAGTAATAATTTTATTTCATATTTTATTTTTATTATAACGTAAGTTTATGAACATAAAAACTTTTTAATTTTAAATATATATTCATATATTTTTATATATTTCATGTTAAATGTTCCATGTTAAATATATTGAATTAATGTATTAATTCGATGTTATTAATTTCAATATTATTAATTATTTTATTATCAAAATTAATCGTTAGCAATTTTAATTTTTTTAATAATAAAAAATTCTAGGATTTAATATTTATAAATAATTTTATCAAATGAGTGCTAACAGAAAATTCAGAGATTATAATAAATTTCCATAATATCGTACCATTGTAAAATGGTAAGCTAAAGCCATCTATTGGAAAAATAATGGATTTCTTTTTACTACACCTAATATATTGATTGTAGATTTATATATAAGGGAACATGGTGTTTCTTTGATCGGTTGTATTATTTGAATTTATAAAAAATTCTGGACATTTGTAAAAGTAAAAATATGTAATTTGTAGTATGAGCACCAGAAATATTTTATAACTTACAATAATAATAAAGAGAATTATACTCCTATGAAAAATCATTTATTATTTTCAAGTGAATGAAGTAATTTCAAGACACTTTTTAATCTCATAAAATGTTATATATGTATTTTATATATTGTATATGTATTATATATATATATGTTACATATGTATGTTATATTATTTTATTTTATGTTGGGATTGCCTAAAATGTTAAATAGATATTTAGAAAAAATTATTTAAAACTTAATGCTGTTAATCTTAACCTATAATCAAATTTTACGGAATTTTAAAATTAAAAATCTTAAAATTAAAAATAAACAATTTATACAAGGCCAATAAGAGTCACTGGCTGATGCCAACGATTAAAATCTATACCATTAATCGATTGTGTGGAATTTTCTTTATTTTGTTTGCAAAATCGATTCCACAAAATCAATTAATGGTATAGATTT
Organism: Acromyrmex echinatior; assembly: GCF_000204515.1. Next base: position 475,819 of record NW_011626780.1, on the reverse strand, counting down.
TAATCGTTGGCACCTTTATCAGCCTGTGATTCTTATTGGCCTTATATAGATTGTATATTTTTAATCTTAACCTATAATTTATAAAAGTAATAACATAGAAAGTAAACAAGCGTTGTACTTTTAATAACTGATAATGTATCTTTGACCAGTCAATACGATGTCAGACAATCATTTAGTTTAGCTATCTCACCTACAATGTTATTAAAATTATGCTCATTAGGCATAATTTTGAATGAAATGAATAAATCTATCAGAAAAAAACGTCCTTCTGGCCCCGTGAAGCGAGATATTAAACGTTGAAGTTGATTACTGTTCAGATTAGAACATTTAAAATGTATCCATTATGTCACTACTAAAACCTGTCAGATAATGACTTTGCAGGCTAATCTACAGTGAATCAATTACAATCAGTCAGACTCATTATGATGGGTCCATTATAGATCGGTAGTCAGAGTTAACTGTCGATTGGCTTGTAGAATCAGTAGTCTGATATGGGCTTTAGTAATGATAATAACGTATTTTAAGCGTTATAACCTGACAGAGATCAACTTCGACATTTAAAATCTCGCTTTACAACACTATTTTTGCCAGATTTATTTCGTGCAAAAACAATGCATCTTCAATTTGTATGGTGAAGTTTATTTTTATATATTTTATATATAAAGTTATATATAATGTAAAAAGACATTAAAAATATATGAAAATATAAATAAAATTAAATTTTTGTTGTATATTTTATCTTTATACTTTTTATACATTGGTTATAAAGATACAACACTGCTTGGTCAGAGATACAACATGGGTATTATATATTTGACCAAAATTCAATTTTTTTTAATATAAAAAAATGTATAAAACATAACAATTTAAATCTATAAAAAATGTTAATGTCAACACTTCAAAGAATATTTTAGAATTTTTTTTTAATTTTTAGACATCAAAGTATAGTTTGCACAAAAAAAGTTAAAATTGGTCAAAGGTACACCACCTTCTCTTATCTATTTCTCTAATATACTCGGTATACGATTTTTCTGACAGATATTCTAATTCGAACTTCACTGTAGCTCACTAGACGTAGAGATTCACATCCTCGTAATATTTATGCGTTTGGACATTTACAAAAAAAAGTGTTGCAACCATTCTAATCATGACCGTACATAAAGGGTGAGTAAATGGTGGCGCTTGTCTCCATAAATTTTGACAAGGAGGAACAATCAAAATTATGGAAATCATTTTATTAAAAATTAAACATTTATTACCCAATTAGTGACTTACGCCTTATCCATAAGAGAGTTCATTGAAGATTCTCGAAGACTGCCTTTAATATACAATAAATATTTCAATAAATTTTGTATGATAAATTTTTGTTTTCCTTCTAGTAGAAATTCTCAGTACATTACGACTTATGTTTAATAATTTAGAAAAAGGTAAATACATAGCAATCTGAATATTTATTATAATTATTTTCAGAAGCGTATACCTCCTCCGATGTACAAGCGGGAAACTAGATTTAAAGGGCAGAAGAGGGTATCCGTGGGTCGTGTGACACGGAACAACGATCCACCAGAATCGAGATCGAAAGACTCTTCGCGAGAATCAAGTTGTGAGGATGTTTCGAGGATTGTCAAATGCGAGCCCAATCTCAATGACGGATCGGCGAATGTCTCGGTATCGGACGTACAGGTAAATAACTATAACTATAACTATACGAGATAGATTGTTTTAATATAAACTAATTTAAATTTTGATAAAAGGTCTATCTCATGACTTCCTATATCTAGGGGCGTATGACTTTCCACTTTTTACGAAGCAAGTTCCACTTATAATAACGAATCGTACAATTAATTGTTTTCTACAATGTGCAATCGT
>NW_011626780.1:463663-473938 GCF_000204515.1 Acromyrmex echinatior | reverse complement strand
CTTTCCCTCTTTTTCTCTCTTTCTACATACGTATACAAGAATGTCCCAGAATGACCGCCAAATTTCATGCGTAGATAAAGCAGACTAAACTGATTATAAGTAATCTCCATATCTTGTTAATATGCTAATGTTAGTAGTAACTGTCAAGTTTTATAACTCAAAAAGTACTTAATGAAAAAATATTTTATTATAGCGTTTTGAAAACGCCTCGACTTCAGTTACAAAAATAGAGATGTAAAAAAAATGATATTTTTGACTTTGGAGAAAAGTATCAAACCAGTTTTTTAACTGTAAAAAACGATATTTTTGATCAACTTATATAGAATTCATGTTAAATATAGAAGATGAAATAGAATTTATTTTTTTTATTATTTTGATATTTTGGTCTTTATAATTTTATGTCGAAGTGGAAATATGTATTATTAGCTGTTGCAATTCTTGATGAGATGATAATAGGTTAATAGGTTAGTTTGCGTTGCTTATACTCTTTGCATTTGTACCTTCTCTAATTTCAACGCCCGAATCTATTTTTTTAATAATATCACTTTAAGTGTAAAAATTTTGGGGGTTTCAAGCAATGCGAACAGATCTAAATGACCTAAAAAAATATCTGAATAAAAAACTCAAAGTAAAAGAAAAAAAATCATTAATTTTCGAGTGTTTTACACTAAAATTTTAGTATTATTTTTCTGTCGTTTATGTCTCTTTATACAAAAATATACCTATAAAAACAAATAATTTTTATTTAAAAATTCATATTGACCTTGACTTGACCTTGGCCCTATATACAAAATCTGTTTTTTCCATCTTTTTTCCCCCAAAAAAATCTACAACTTTCATGTGAAACTTTTTCATACATTTCTCTTAGTTTCTGAGCGATTAAAATTCTCCATGCTATATTATACAGAGTATCTCAGAATGACCTCCCTCATTTCGCGCACAAGTAGAGCGGAATAAACTGAGTCGAAAAGTCCTCTGTCATTTCGCAACTTTTATAATAATTGACAAGAGCTGTGTTCCATATTGACTGCAAGCATTGAAAATGCTACAATTTACATTACATGCACTATAAATTTTCAGTACTGGCAGTCAATTTTGGAATACAGTCAAGATATTAATTACTAAATATTGGTGTTTAATAATTTTTTACTCAAGTACTACCAATTTTACAGAAAAATAGACAAAAATTGTTTACTTTCTTTTTATAGAGGTCTAAGAATTTTTTTTAGAAATTATCAACATTTGAATATTATATTTTTTTATATACCTATATTGGCAATTATTTTTATTAATTTGAGAAAATACGATACGAAACACTTTAAAAAATTTTTAATCAAAATTTTATATGTAGAGAAGAAAATAAACAATTTCTGTCACCTGCTGTTTTTCTGTAAAGTTGATAATACTTGAGTAAAAAAATTATTGAAAACTAATATTTAGCGATTTTTAATAATAAATGTCTTGTTATTGCGAAAATTGTAAAATGATATAGGACTTTCCGACTCAAAGGGACGTTTCACACATATAAACTTTATATAATCATTTTTAAATCACAAATATTTAAGTTGTGATATTGTGGCGATGATAATTGATTGTTTCAGAGATTGCATTTTTATTATATTATTTCGTTCGTGTAAATTTATATTAGTTTCCAATAACAAAACAATATCTGAAAATCTTTTAGCAAAATTTTTCCAAATTTTGAATTTGTAAATATTGTATCTAATGATTGTATTTTCCCTATAGTGTCTTTTGGTATGATCATAGTAGTAATATCTTTTCTTGCAGGTGTTAAATCTGAAATGATATTGATACAATGTCCAGTCCACGAATCGATAAGAAAAATGCTATTAGAAGCAATGTTTGGAACATGAGCTTCTTTAATCACATTTTAAAATGATCTGTAAGAAATATAAATGTTAAATTAATAACTTTTTCGCGATTGTTATTAGATTATACTTTATTGTACTTTATTTAAAATAAAGTATAAAGTATTGTATATCATAGGAATGACACAGAGAAATTATAATTTCATTATATTATTTCGTTTATGCAAAGGACTCATTAATCCCATATAAAATTGTTTCCAGTAAAATCAAATGGTTTTCTCGTATGTTATAACTTATGACTTGTTAAACAAAACATGTAAGTTTTAGCGCAAAAAATGAATTTTCGTGTTCAATTCACCTACAGTCGCTGATATCTCATCATAAAATACTCAATAATTTGTAAATGGTTGACCTAAAATGGATAAAATTGTAATATTTTGAAAAGATCTCAGCAAAGACTATAAGAAAATGAAAGAAAAAATGGTAAGTCTCACTTAAAAAATTCAAGTTGACTTTGTCCTACCTTGGAGACCCAAAATCAAACTGATTAAGTCAGCGGCTAGGCCTTTTTAAACTCTACAACTTTTATCTAAAATATTTTTTTATAAAACTTATAGTTTTCCAGATATTTTGCCGTCTCGGAACATTTTATGTTATTTATATGATTATGTATGGTGCCACGTATAATTATATCCCACATATAATTACATACCATCATATATGTTGCGTCCAAACCCTTGGAAATTTGATCAAGAAGAATGAGGGAGAATGGAGAGGGTATAGAAGGGTTAGACTCAATCTCACAGGTATACGCGCTGAGGCGAACACCTGTGAGTCGTATGCACCTTTTCAGTCTCGGAATATGGATCAACGTCCGAAGGGATGCTGTGACACCTATTCCGCTGGACAGTGTGAATGTCGGTCCTATTTTTTGGGTCAAGGAACTTAATCCTTTTGACCCGAGACTGGACCTCATGCAATCTCAGATATTAGAAGGAAGTGAATGCGAGAGGTGGTTTTAATTTAAAAGACAGGGAAATACACTAAGTTACATTTATTAGTAATAAAAAGAATAATAAAAAAAAGGTTTTATACATAATAAATTTCTCCTTTTTTTTACATAAAAATATAAACCTTATGGATGTATGCGCGCGCGCGTGTGTGTGTGTGTGTGTATGTGTGTGTGTGTGGAGAGGAAAGGGTTAACGGATATGGGAGGCGAGGAAAGTGTTGCAGAAGCACATCGGGATGAAGTGCTTGTAGAGGACGGTGTAAGGGGTAGGGTTTCCGGGGATATACACGGTGACTACTCTATCCCCTTCGTTGGAGGGGGAGGAATATAGCCTGAACATCCGATGCCAGTGGATCGGCTCGGGATTCGGTTGAAACGGGAGCTGATCCAAGGGAGGAGGGAGTGAAAATCCTTCTTCGCGAGAAGGAGGGGGAGGGAATCATTCCTCTAGAAGAGGATGGGAATAGTTGAGGATTTCCCGAATAACAAGGTCGATGACAGGAGGAAAGGTGAGATCTAATGGTTGTGTCTCTAATGTTGATGAATAGGAGATCTCGCTGAATTGTTCGCCAGTCGATTGTGGCGACACGATTGTGGGTGGTCCAAGGGAACCTTCCGCCTATTCCTCCGGACATAGGGGGTTCGTGCGCGTTTCCTAATGGTACGCACTACAAACCGAAGGATTGAAAATGATATGTGTTCGTTGGAAACGCGTGTAAATGGTATCTAGGTACAATGTATGTGTTTCCATGCGGGGAAACGCGGGGATGGACTGGAAAGAATAGCGACTTACTGTTAGCTGGCCCCAAGATATCGGGTAGGTTTCCGGTAGATGACTTGTCGAAGGAGATCCGTCGTCCGCGGAGAACGTTGGAAGGGCAGTCGCAGCGGCGCACGCCTAATCACTCCAATGACTTGCCCACAACTTCGCACTCGTATGGAACCGCGAACTGGCGTGATTAGCGCGGGTTTTATAATTTCCGCACTGCCCACGACAATAGGTCAACTCGTGGATTGACGTGAACCGAGTTAGCTTGATTTTCGTACAATAGGTTGGATCGCGAACTTCACTGACGTGGACCGAGTGGTTTAAAATTCTCTACTGACGCTTTGCGCTTCCGCGGGACCTCTATTTATACCCCGAAAAAAGGCACACGTTGTGCCCTTTGTCTGAGATTGTTTGGATGCAAAAGTTAGTTGCAATGTCACGCGAGATTTACGATTTTTATAGCGTTCTATCGTTGTTAATCTAAAGTACATCGTTAGAGTAGTTTCGAGAAGAAAAGAAGTGATTTATGTTTTTCTTTAAAGAGCCAAGATTGCTCCAGACGCATGATGAATTCTGTTATTCTCACGGCAAATATGGCTAGGTAAACAAATGGTTACCGTGCACAATTAGATTTGTGTGCAGGGCTACCATTGTCAGTTGCGAGTTTGATCTTAGATGCTACTGTGGGAAGTTATTCCATGCGCTTTATGATTTTTTAAGCGCGACGTGGCCTCCGTTTTCCTAAGATGAAATTGTTGGTCAGTCTCGGACGACAAAGCTTAGATTTTTACTATTGCGTGACTTCGATGCATTTATAATGTCTTTTGCAATTTTGTCTCTTTTCGGGCATGCATTAAGGTTGTTATTCCTTCAGGGTTGATTGGCATTTACGAGTTTTTGCGGAGCCTGTCCGGTCCCTCTTTTCAGTTCTGTCAGACCGTTATCAGAAGGTTCCGCTTGAGTCTCGCAGACGCCAACCATAGTCGCGAGGAGCCGAAAGAAAGAATCGTGGCGTCTGTAGGACGTAACATATATAATATTCAAGATGTATAAAATGATGTATACATGTACACATGTATAAAACGATACTTTGTTACAGAATATGTAGTGTAACTCCCATGAATGATGAAAATAGGAATAATAAGCAGGTTCTAATATGGGGCTAGAAGGGGGCACGAGGCGCGGGGGTACTCGTATGCGCGGGGAAGAAGGGAGAAGGCGCGGGAAGGTCCTGGCGCTATCGATGTTTACGTAAGCACCAGTACCAATGATACATACCGTCACGTTGTGATGTCACATATCATTCGCCGCCGTCGTCGCCGCCGTCGCCTTCTGTAAGATGAAAAAATAATATAAATATATGTATTCTTTAAATTTTATCAATAAGATTTTATCAAACAATTCCAGTCTTTTGGCTCCGGATCGGGCTCGTATCGTATAGGCCGAAAGTCGAAGAGTTCCGCCAAAAAAAGTCACCTTCTTCCACTCGTTCCTCCCGGTCCATCGTCTTTCTGCGCGTTAAAAAGGTTCATAAACCTCTTATCCTAATGTTACTACGATGTGTCTCCTGAAAAAGATGAATTAGAAAAAGATGAATTAGAAAAAGATAATTAGAAAAAGTAAATTAGAAAAAGATAATTAGAAAGTACTCTATCTATAATTTATAATTTATAAGTTATAATTTACAATTTAAAATGTATAATGAACTTACCAGAGGAATTACTAAAACTCCCACCTCGTTTCTCAATTAGAGCTGTACGACCATCAGGTTGTCGATCATGATGTACTGGAAAAATGAAAAATAAAAAAAAAACGTTAGAAAAACAAATTCGCTAAAATATTTAATTTAAATAAAAAAAGAAAGAACTACTTATTTCCTCAATGGATACTTGTAGTGGATCTTAGTTAATTATAATCTCATGTTGCTCATCGTTTACGAATCAATTCAAGAAAAATTCAATATGAAAATAAACGTATGTAAAAAAAGTTTTTTTCTAAAATATCACACTATTATAACTGTCACTTTCATTTTCTTAATCACATAAACGTGTAAAAATATTCTACCACCTAAATGATAGAATACTCTTACACGTTTATAAAATCACTGAACTAAAAAAAAAGAAAAAAACGACACGAATCACGACGAGACATGACAAAAACTGACGCTGAGAACCTTCGCTGCGGCGAAGATGTCCGGGATATTAGTTACAGGCGGTCGTTGTATAGAAAACAATTTAGATCATAAGTGTTGACAGACTATAGAACTGTAGAACTCTAGGTGTTAAGAGAAGCGTTGGCTATGTTTATAGAAACAGAATACGATAGCGCGTCGAGGTGTAGGATGGATGAATGGGAAGCAAAGAAAATACATATATATAAGATAAGAACGCAAAATTTTGTATTCACATGTTATTACATCGTTTTTTTTTTTCGTATGTATTAAAAACTAAAGTCAATAGCTCGCAATTGACGCTGATGTCCATTGAAGATGTTTTGCTATTGCATATAGCGTCTTCGGACTCGATGTTGGAGAATCGCGTATACTTGACATCGACCGTATCAATGAGTCGATCTAATCATTCGAATACATCGATACATCCGGCAAATATAGCGTAGCGTCGTTTCAGTCATCATAATGCGTACGGAAGAATCGAGACATAAAAGCGTAGCATCGTTTAGCGTGCAAACTTTGACCGTTAGCGGCCCATCGCTTGTAAAATTGTCTTTGTATTCGTTTCAAAACATCTTGTAAATATTCCATCACTGTTTGTAGAGGCTCTTCCACTTTTCGAGAGACAGCGACAATTCGTGTTCGCGATAATCTCCCAAGGCGATCTCCACGTAACTCGGTGAATCAATGTTGATTTCAATTTCCAAAAATTTGTAACTCGTAACTGTCAGATCGTAACGTCTGCTCGGTAAACGCACCGCGTGATGCTGTGTACGTACATAATGTTAATAAACGTTTCTTTGTTTATAGAATGTTGAAACTTACATATTACTGCAGTCCTTCTTCGTTTCATATGAAGCATTGCTGTCTTTAGCGAAGTACATTTTGTTCGTACAAGCGCGTATCGCAAGACTGATTACATCCGCGTAAATTGCGACGTATATGGTAAAACTTCTAAAATCGAAGAGGGAATAATCCTTCCTCTCTTTCAAGAATTGCGAATAACGTGTCGGGATACATTTTATCCCATTTTTTCTATGTATTTTTTTTGCGAGTTTATCAATGTAGTATCACGTCTTTCTACGTATTTTCTTTGTTCATGAGTTTATCAATGTTTATACTTTAAGGTTTATAATTATTATATTTCGATGGTATCGACGACGTTGATGATGAGCACGTTGGCGACTTTAATGTTTTTTCCCCAGGACATTCCCAATATCTTGCTTTTTTCTTCGATGGCGGTAGACTTGGCGGACCTGGTGAAAAGGGACGGTACCCCTTTTGCTGGATCGATTTTCGATGTATATTTTTTTACTCGGTCCATGTCTTAACGCTCATAACTGCAGCTTACGTTTGAATGAAAAAAGCTTTATACACTACCTATATATATTGCACGTACTGTCAGATCGGATATGTCGCGACGCGTTTAACAGAAGCGTCGATGTTTTTGCATATATATATATATATATATACACATACATACGTACATACGTACATACGTATATACGTATATACGCATATACATACATGCATATATACATATATTCATACATACGTTCATACATACGTACATACGTACATACATACGTACATACATACACGTTCATATATACGAGAACATATATTACAAAGAAAAGGAAAAAAGAAATACGTAATAAATACGTTAACGTATTTTTATTTAAAAATTCTTTTGCAATCACCAGTTATATCTTTTCAATACATTTTGTAATTCCGCCCAGTTCTTAACATGTTGTCCACATTGCATAGTATTAGCAACAGATTAGTTAAAGATTCTATGTCTTCGTAAACTGCATCCAAAGTCTCGATGTACATGCGTTCTCGCTCATCGTTTAGAAGCAAGTTCCACAGCCACATTCATTTCTCACGTACACAATAGCATCATCTTCAAATACAGTCGCCGTGATCAGGCGTTTCGCTTCGTTGTATGGGACTATCCTATCGCAAATCATGATGATAAGCACTCAACCAGAAAGCGCAAGATCTGTAGGATGTTGTCAAAAATTTCCATGGCATGGGACTCGTAAAAATGTAGTGCGTGAGAAGTAGTCTCCTGTTTCACTGCCACTTCCTTTACAATAAATTTTTTATTAACGATGAATCCTTGTTGATCCACATTGGCACGGGTATGTTGTCGAGAAGACTGTAGTCGATTGCGGCGAATCGTAGATTTTATATCGTGTCGGAAGTGCACTTAGGTGATTTTACGCACAACGTTGGTCAATGGATTATATTGAACCACGCGATCATGTATAATGAGACAATAGGCTGTTGTATTTACGGGCATGTTCTCCTTACATTCAAAGTCAAATTGTACGTCCACGATATCACTCTTGACCGATTCGTTCTAACGAGAGCAATCGATGATCGCAACCATTACGTAAAAAAGTTGTAAAGGTGAGACTCGGCTCGAGATGCTCGTATCCGTAGTAGCCTTTGCAAAAATGTGCGTACAAATCGCATATCTGTTTTTATCAAAATCCAGATTCAAGTCATCGTTGTACGGATAATTCCGAATTCAGGTAGAGTTTCGCATTAGTTAATTTGCAGTCGTCGGATCGACTTATATCCTCGGACGTGCGGCTTCTCGAGCTGAGTAGCCGTCTTGATGTCTCACGAATGCTTGGTTATGCAAAAGCGGAAACTCATATAGATCCTACAAGCGAAACACTATCTCTTAGATATCGTCCACTCTACAAAGCGCGCATCGACAGTTATTTATCTCGCTCAATAACACATGCGGCATTCACCACTGTACTTTGAATAATTCGAGCGTTGGCTCTGTCTCCATATCTCCTGTCAGACAATTGTTCTCGTTGCGTGTTCATATTAAAATCAACTCGTGACGAGCGTTGATCGCATTTGTAATCTTCGCAAAATCTCAGCAGTATGTAGAGTGGTAACACAGAAATTAAAGTATCCGGCCGCAGTAGTCTGCGCATCCCAGCTGGCATTACGCAGAATCACGCTTTTGTCGAATGACACTGTTACATAGTTTTTGAGGTTATGCCCACGTTTTTGTCTTCACACTATTGAATTCATATCAAATCTCATTGAATGAACGCGACGCAACTATTTTCCACTGCTACATTAGCACTCTGAATCACTATGCTCTTCGTCAGTTTTCCCTCGACGTATAGAAAATTTTCGTATAGTAGTGTGTACAGATCCTGTTGCTGTATGGGTATTCTTATCTCGTCGCTGTACTCGAACGTTATGTTGACGAACGGGTTGTACATGTGAGTCTCAAATTTGTCGATGCGATCGACGAAGATTGTCTTTAATGTTTAAAAATATCAATCATTTCAAATATTGCGCACCGCGAATCCCAAAGACTTTAAAAATGTAACGTTCGACGCGCTGAGCTTCTTCTTCCTGATGTAGCTGGATGAGCGAGTGTTATCGAGTGCTCGGTGATGTCATAGCTCGATTATTTATCGAGCTGTGACATCACCGGACTTGTAAAGAATGCGTTATCTCTCTGCGTACGCTCTGTTCAGTACGAGCATCTTATGCTCCGTTATCACTGTCGCCGTCGTACGTGCAATCCGATTATCTCTTCTCTTCGAAAATCGAGCAATCATCCATTCTGATCGATGATGCGTATCGTTAAATCCGTAATGCTCCGTGCGAAGATCGGCAGGTAAATGATCTGTGCCGGCCTCTCTGATATTTTATATCCTGGCTGCATGCTCGGCGAAAATTCGTGTAAATATCGTGTGTGCGCTTTTGCCGTTGCTATACGCGCCCGCGGTCACGTTACACTTTACGCGGGTAACGTTTACGTTCATTATGATGAACACGTCCGATTCGTGCCATCTTCGCTGCCGCAGTATACGCTTCGACGAGAATCCCAGCAGCGATCCAATGCTGTTGGGCTTGCCAAAGTTTATTCTGTATGCACATCTAATTTCGCATCTCATCATGTTGTAGCGAGGAGCGTAATCAGGTATTCTCCACTCTCCCCATTATCGTCATCGATGTTGTTGTTGTTATTGTCACTATATACTACGTCAACGGTTTCAAGCTCGTCGCGAACGTTTTTGTAAAATCGCGCGTTTCAAAAATTCATTTATATCTCATTCGAACCCTCGGGAATTGTAATTTCCGCGTCATCTTCGGCAAAATAAAATTTGTTGTTCGATTCATTCACATTCAATGTCGTGTGTTCAAATACGTCTCAAAAATCGCCAGAGCTCGTAATCACCATTATTCAAATCTATGGCGGGAAAATAGTTCGCCGCGAGGACAGTGCTCTTCCCGCTCAGCATAAGCGTCAACGACATGACGGAAAAAGCATTCGACTAATACTAAAATTTCATAGTACCTCGTCGAGCTTTTTAAATTCACACCTGTCTACCGTTTGTACAAACCGCAGACACATCTGTCCGCAGAAGCTCTGAATCTTACGTCTGATAGGACGTGCGATTGTATTCTATCATCGTAGCATCATTTTCGAAATATCGCACCAGTTTGT
>NW_011626780.1:443424-463635 GCF_000204515.1 Acromyrmex echinatior | reverse complement strand
ACGACGCGGTTATTCCTTTTCGCGTATGCTACCCAGTGAGTATCAGGCCCCGTCCAGATTCATGATATCGCTTTCGTTTCGGCGCGCGCCGTTCGTGGTAACGTGTTCCGCATGAAAATATCTCTAAAGTATAGTATGCATACGTCTCGCGAGCTCATTCAATTGCACATTGGTAGTTGCGTCAGACGGCATTTTTATCTCTTTGGCGGTTTTTTTTCTTTGCAGGTAAGCCCTGTTCGCGTTTGTACGGGCCGAGATATAGTCCGCGTCCGTATTTGTACGGAGCGAGATACAGTCCGCAACCCTGTTCCATAGCGCGATCATGACGTTGCAGTTCTTCGAATTCACGTCATGCGGCTTTTCTGTCGTTTACCGCTTTTGCCATGCTGGCCGCTTCGCCGATTAAGGACCCAAGCGCGCCCAATGGCAGAAACGGTAACACATCTCGTTTCGCCGTCGATGTATGATTTTTCGTCGCCTTTTTCCTCGTCGTCTTCTTTTTCAGTTTCATGACCACGCCGATTATGGTTTTGGCTTTCATCGCTGCCCAGATGGTAGGCTTTCTCGCTCAAAGCCGAATCATTTGCGGTAATGCGTTTCCGCGTCTTCTCGGCTAGTACCTTGTCCACAGCATGTCTATCGGTGAGATCGTTGCTCCGAGAATACGCAATGTCGTGTTCTCGTCACGCCGCGTCCAACGCGGATTTATGCCCGCGTCACCTCTAATCACTTCGAGTGTCCGGCTCGCAAAACTGATAGCCCGGAATGTGTAAGTCGAAAGGAAGCGCGTTTGTCGCTCGATTCACCAAACCGCCGCGCGACGCCGACATTCGCTATAGTCTTTTATCTTAGGTGCGGGATCATCGATATGCGTTCGCTGCCACAGCTTATTGTAGTGCTTGTCGCAGCGACGATAAGTTCGAACTTTCGAATCTGCCTTCATGTATTCTGGAAGTTTGTCTCAGCGTGTTCGCCGTATACGTGTAAAAGTACGACCTTTAGTATATATTGCAACTACTCGGCGTTCAAGTCTCGATTATGGGAAGGATGACACAGCTCGAGATACATTTTGCTACTGCACGATTCGCGGATTAGTGTGGGCGTGAAATTCGTGCTGCAATCGTTGACCTTTCGGGTCAGATTGCGATGTAAATCGCGAATGATGGGAAGCAGCGCGGAAAAGCGCAAGCTCGACGAAATGCTGCCGAGTACTATACACGCAATCATTTGCAATTCATCGAATTACAGTAAACCAAAGTTCTTAAACTTACTCGAGAGCCCAATGGCGTACGTTTCGAGAACGTGTCTATTCGAAACCGTTGCAACAGCAACGATATCCAAGTATCGATATCTCGAAAATTTGTTTAGGTCTATCGACGTCTATCGGCTACTTTACATTCTCCAACAATAGCGATGTCGTTCCATCACGCGAGGCGCGTCCAAATTCTATTTCTTATCTTTTAATTTCTTATAACGGCATGTGACAAGCAAGATGCGGTGAGAGAATACTTTTCAAAAATTAACAAATAGAAGAGCATAAAACCGCAGCACAAGATATTCTTTATGATATTTAATATATAATTACGTTTATAAATAATTTAGACGGTTCGCTCACAATCTGGCCATCTTCAGTAAAATTACAAATATCTATAAAATACAGAATTTACATAAATCTAACATTAAATTCAGCAGTCATATAAATATATATCAACGCATTCTTTCCTCTTGTAAGAATACATCGTAAAACGTGATTGCAGCGCCAATTATCATATTGCAAATTATGTAGAACAAGAATTTCCAGATTCTAACTACCTTTTCTAAAGAAAGATCTCTCTCACACTTAAAAATAATTCTAGAATAATCTAAACTTTTAACACACATATAAATAGCGGACATATATGAAGGTATGGACAAATAATAATACACAATGTCACGATGAATTTCCATCTGCGTGAAGAAAGTGCTTAAGATTCATCATTTTATCTGTAAAACGAATTTATCAAATTGACTAGAAGATATTAACAATATAATTTTTTAAATTAGAATCTGGCAATTCTTCTACTATAATTTGCAATATGATAATTAGCGCTGCAACCACGTTTTACGATGTTACAAGAGGAAAGAATGCGTTGATGAATATTTATATTTATGATTGCTGAATTTAATTTAGATTTATGCAAATTCTGTGTTTTATGGATTTTGTAATTTTACTGAAGATGGCCAGATTGTAGGCGAAATGTCTAAATTATTTATAAACGTAATTATATATTAAATATCACAGAGAAAATTTTGTACTGAGGTTTTATACTCTTCTTTTTGTTAATTTTCGATTTATAAACCACGTTTGTTATAATTATATAAAATATTTTTCGATGGGTCGCTACGCGAACGTCGACTACTTCTATCTCTGTCAGACTGTGCGGGAGTGCACCGCGCGGAAAGATTCGAGTGAGAAAACGGCACAAGGTTGATATGATAAGCGAACAGTAAAGAGAACTCCGTTTCTTTGTAATTTAACAAGAGAATTTTCTTTAATATGCACAGTTACAAATTCAGAAAATATAATTAATTGAGTATTAGATTAACAGAATATTAAATGCGGTCACCTTTTCCAAATTGTAGTTGGAATCGCGGTGATGGAAAATCTCGGCGTTTTTCGCGGCACTTCTCGAAAAGATTCGTTTTATAGCGGTTTTCACTAAGCGGTAGCACGGCGGTTTTACGAAGCGATATAGTAGCGAGATTATGATTCTAAGAACTCTAAGAACTTTTAGACTCTAAGGACTCTAAGAAGGAGACCGGCGAGATCGAAGCATTTATTGCTTTCGGCCTGGGCTTTCTTCTTGGGAAAAATCCAATAAAATTTTGCCACAATCGTAATTATTACGTGGCATTAGGTGTACAGAATTGATTGGCGCTTTGGATTCTTTTCTAACGACGTTCAACGTAACAGTCATGCGCGACAGAAAATCCGTGCGTGGGATTGGTGACAGCGCGTGACGTATTCGTCGGAGCGCGGCGCTCGCGTGGGCGAATTGAATTGTTCTAGAACTTTCGATTGTCTGTTGCCGGTAACGACAACTTGTTTGCGTGTAACGAATTGTTTTAAAAAGAATAAAGAACGACGAATCGCTTGCTTTTCTTTCGAATTACCGATCTCAAACACAGACGTACGCGAGGATATCTAAACATTTGATATGCGACAACGCGAACCTGCTGATCCTATTCAAGGACAGTATCAACTTGACATACGTTTACAACGATCACGTATCGATATGTTGTACGATGAATTTTGTTTGTTGTGTCGCGACTGTTAGCAAAAAAAATTTGGATTTCTATTAATTTAAATTTCTAGTGATAGACAAGGACAGTGCGCTTAAAGACGGGAGATACAGAAAAGAATTTAAGTTTGCGATACCGTAACGTGGCTAGTTGTTATCGATATTTCGTCAGAGATGAACATGACTGATGTGCGTGAGCGTAGAAAAATCGCGAGAGAGATTGAGAAAACGAGCGAATCGATCTGCAAGAAACGTCGCGCTCTGAAGACCAGTAGAATCGAAGAGGACATGATGACGTTGGACAGACATTTTAAGCTTATTATCAAACCACTGCGATAAATCGTTGACAGCCCCAGCGCACGATAAAGAGACAATCGCGATATGATGATGGAGGGAGGAGGAGGAGGAGAAGGAGGAGGAGGAGGAGAAAGAGGAAAGGAGGGGGGAGGAGAAAGAGGGAGAGGAAGCTAGCGAGACGTTCAAGCGTTCCGCGATCCCGTGTAAATCCGATGATTGATCGCACGATCGTGTACAGTCGATCCACTCTGCGTATGATGATCGAATCCGACGATAGAATGGTTGGAGAACGTTTTCGAAACGATGGACGACTCACTAGCAACAAAAGTTCAAAATCAGCTACAAACATCGGAAGGTCGAGAGGCGTTATGAGCCCGCTGGGTCAAAAATACGTCGAGGCTATCCTGAGGAGAGCGCGAGATAAACAGAAGAGCGGTGGCGTTTACCTACACAAGGATGGATTGATGTTTGGCAATAATCGTTTCGACGTGGATGACTCGGACAATATAATTATCAACGGCGTACAATACGCCGGTACACTTGATCTTTACGAGTTAATTTTCAAAAGAATTCCCGACGATCTCCTCTTGGAAGACGATATGAACAAGTACAAAAGCATGTTGCTGGTGACGATCGCGCACAAATACAAGCATCATTCGCAGGGTCGATTGAGCAACAGAGGTACAAGTACAAATACGTAATTGCGCCGTTGATGTCGATCACACTCAAGAATCAGAAGAAGAAATCTGGAAAAGGATTACCTCATGCAATGACACTGAACGACAACGCGATCGATTACGTGCACTGGGACGATCCCAACGAGCTGGTGGATCGTCTACAATTGCTTGACGCTTCACACTGCGGGTAACAACGCTCATGATAACGAGATGCCGTCGACCATCGAGAAACCTCGCGAAGCCGATCTTATTATAAATTAAATCGCGTATCGACGAAACGAGTCAGTCGAGTGGCGTTGAGAAAAAATTTTGCTCTGTGTATTACGCGTCGAATCATGAAAAAGAGATTCAGCGAAAAGAGAAAAATTAGTTCCGACAGACGTCGATTTATCGCGGAATTGCACGCTCCAGCGAGAAGAAATTTTCCGCGAAGTCGCGTCATAGTTCGAGGATATAACGATCTATGGCAGGTTCATATCGTCGAGATGCGCCCGTACTCGATCTTCAACAGAAGCTACACTATGTACTAACCGTCATCGATGTGTTGAGCAAGTACGCGTGAGCCGTGAGAGCAAGGATGGAAGCAAGACGGCTGATGCTATCGTTGAGATAATTCTAGCGAGTGGAAGATGTCTGAAAAATTTACAAACGAATATGGGGAAGAAGTTTCACGACGATATGTAGAAAATCTTGAAAAAATACGACGTTAATCACTATTTCACGTATTCGATGTTGAAAGCATTAGTGGTCGAGCGATTCAATCAAAAACGCTCAAAAACGACATGTGGAAGATGTTTATACTTAATGGAAATTACAAATGGGGACTCGACGAGCTGCCGCGTCTCGTATCAGATTACAACGCGCGTAAGCATTGCACTATTGGCATCCGCAATAGTAACTTTCGCGATCGCCGAAAGTCTCTTGGACACGGTACAGCGCGATAAAAATCGCTGGTCCGGCAAAATTAAAAGTGGGCGATTCGCTACAAGCATTCGTAATCAAGTACAAAACGATTTTTGAGAAGGATTGCACGCCAAATTGGACCACTGAGGTGTTTACGATCGGTAAAGTGCATCGTACCAATCCCGTGATCTATTTACTCCAAGACTATCGCGGAAAATTCGTCGCTGATACTTTCTACGAGCACGAGTTACATCGCACTACTCATTCGGATGTGTATCTCGTAGATAAAGTACTGCGCAGGAAAGTAGACAAGGCGTACTCAAGTGGCTGTGATTCGATGGATTGCATAATTTGTGGATACATAAAAACAATGTCATTTGATACAGTTTTGATTCATGTATTTTTTCTACATATAAAAATATATAATATATATAAATAAAATATCAATAGAAGTATGTAAATTTATATTTTCATTACTCCCCATTCATGTTCGTTTTGGAATATACAAAATACATAATTATTTGTAACAACTTATGTATGGAGCAGAATACATACATAGATAGTAATACAAAATACATAATAGTAATTTATAATAATAATATGTATAAATGATAAAAACATGAGATACATACTATACAGTGTAAATTAAAATACTAGTATATAATACGTATATAAATATAAAAAAAGTGTAAATTATAATAGTAATACATAATATCAATATATAATACATACAATACGTATAATGTATATAATATATACATATAATACATATATATTACAAAGATATCCGCTAATACCTCTATAGTAACGTCTCCGGTACGACGTATCGTTTGCCGCTCATGATTTTCGATTCGGATATCGTGTATAGCTTGTGTAATTTAGATCGTATACATGATTGATATGTGAGTCATTTCGATCTCTTCGATCAAACACCGCGTGTAATCATCGAACGTCATTGATTACGCTATGACATTAATCTTTACACCTTTTGCTTATTTAGTGTGCTATGTGTGTACTATCCACTCTCACTGCGACTACATCTTTGCTCCAATGAATTTGGTTATTATCGCACCGTTGTTCTCGTTCTTCATCAGGCCGGGTACTTTTTTGTTCGCGAGAGGCATACCATACGCGTTGTTTGCCAGATGTTCGTGTCGAATCTAGCGATATCGTGTTTATAAACATCTCATAAGCATGGTCGCATTCTATGTATTATACATGGTAAATGAGACTGTCCATGTATATATGATTTTGCATTTGTGATACATCGGTGACATGTACGTGGTGAAATTCGTACAAGCAGACTTTCGATATGTCTAGTATGCACATACTCACGTAAACCGGCTTGTTGAACTTCACCTCTTTTGCGCATTTCGACGGCGATCAAATTTTTCGCAAAGACGCTGCTGTGAAAATTCGGTTTCGCGATCATTGCCTTCGCGCCGTATCCATCCCATTTTGTTATTAATTTTACGTCTGCGTGATTGCGCACATTTTTCATAGTTTTGCCGAATATCGCGTTGTTTGTTAGTTTATACAAATTTTCTTCAAAATTATTTTTCGCGCGTTCTAAATTCTGTATTGAGTTCAATGTAATCGCGGAGCCATGAAGAAGAGCGAATTGTGGATCTTTGTTACGCGAAGACCGTGACGAGTACATTGCTGCAGGTTACGATAGTGGATGATGTAACATTGTTTATCGTACAACGTCACTAGAAGTTTATCTTCGCGCTTACCGGGCAGCTTATCGCGTGTTGGGCAGAATGGTAGGTCAGTGTGTCGGTCGTGTAGATGCTGTGGATACTCGAGATCGATTTCAAGAATATAACTGGTGGGTGAATCCTGAACGATCATGCCAAAGTTCGCAGCGTCTTCGACTCATCGAAATTCGGCGTATGGCAAAGGTTGACACATCGCTCATTCGTACAGATTTTTCACATCATTAATACATAAGGTACGACGACGGTTTCGATGGATCGTATGAACACTTGTACTTGTTATTAGCCTACGCGTATCTGCCGGAACATTGACTACCGCGCTCGATGAACATGACTATATCGATGTCGGTGAGCAATTTAAATTTTACGCGCGTATGTTTCAGCATGGCGTTCCACGTGAAACCTGGCAATGTATAATAATGTGCGAGATCGAGACTGTAACTCGCGATGCAAATCTATTGCGGAAATTTTCAAAAATGTCGGCTAATAACAAGACATCCGTTTTCAAGTACAGATCACTGTACTTACCGAGCGTTCGGATGGAGAATCCATACGTTCGCGGTGTGAGCGTAATCGCTCTACTGTCGCCTAATCGCCTGTCAACGAATTGAAAAATAATTCGCGCGGTGGTAAGCACTGTGTTCTGTAATTTTTCGACGCAGTCAATGTACTCTTACGAAAAGACACCTTTTCGTGTGAGAAGATCGAAATCCTTCACGTTGAGCTTGAAAAATTCGGAAAGTACAATTTTTAATTTATCTTTGTCGAGACACGACAATTTATCGGCTTGCATTTAGAAATTTGAAAGAATCAATAAAATGTAATTTTGCGCAATTTTTCTGAAAATTCTTTTCATTTTTATATTTGGTGCCATCGACATGTTTAATGAACGATATATATATTTTTTTAGTTGTCAGTAATACATCTACATATCCATCGTACGCAGTAGCAATTTCCTTAATTATAAAGTGCGCGTTGTAGTAGGAAGTGATACGACGATAACGTATCGTCGTACAAGCATATAGTAGCCTATGCTAAACACTTCATGCTATTGATACGCGTACTCGTATCGAGTTTTCCTTGTTGGCTTCGTCTTGCGTAAGACGCACTCCAGGTCAGCATAGACGATGAACGGCATCCGTTCCTGATTGCTATTATTGTCGAATTCGAGCCATCTGTCGTCCTCGTTCGGATGACGCAGTCGTTCATCTTACCATAGTCTTCGCTGTGGATTTTCAACTTTGCGTTTGAGCTAAAGTAATGAAGGCATCTGTAAATAATAGAAAAATCATTTTTTTTCGTTATTTCTTTTCTGTTTTTTATTGATTTTTCTTATTATACTTATCGGTCACAGAAAAACTTATTGTTCTTTTTCTTACTAATTTGCGAGCTCACGAGACGCGACAGGTTCTTAATCTACGCAAAGTGGCCGACACCGTCGTTGCATGAATCTTACAGATACAACACGTTTATATTCTTCTCTTTCTCTTGTCATCGGTGAGGAAGGACCTGTCCATTTTTAGTGTCGTATACATTGATCGATACTGCGTTCAATCGTTCGAATTTTGGAATGTCTTTTAAAGTCATTGGAAACACAAAAAATTTAATATTGTCGTATAATGCGGATACGATGACTCTCGTTCCGTATACTTTTCAGCCGAGTACAGAGGCGACCACCGACCACGCGAAAGTGACGAGTACATTGCTGCAGGTTACGATAGTGGATGATGTAACATTGTTTATCGTACAACGTCACTAGAAGTTTATCTTCGCGCTTACCGGGCAGCTTATCGCGTGTTGGGCAGAATGGTAGGTCAGTGTGTCGGTCGTGTAGATGCTGTGGATACTCGAGATCGATTTCAAGAATATAACTGGTGGGTGAATCCTGAACGATCATGCCAAAGTTCGCAGCGTCTTCGACTCATCGAAATTCGGCGTATGGCAAAGGTTGACACATCGCTCATTCGTACAGATTTTTCACATCATTAATACATAAGGTACGACGACGGTTTCGATGGATCGTATGAACACTTGTACTTGTTATTAGCCTACGCGTATCTGCCGGAACATTGACTACCGCGCTCGATGAACATGACTATATCGATGTCGGTGAGCAATTTAAATTTTACGCGCGTATGTTTCAGCATGGCGTTCCACGTGAAACCTGGCAATGTATAATAATGTGCGAGATCGAGACTGTAACTCGCGATGCAAATCTATTGCGGAAATTTTCAAAAATGTCGGCTAATAACAAGACATCCGTTTTCAAGTACAGATCACTGTACTTACCGAGCGTTCGGATGGAGAATCCATACGTTCGCGGTGTGAGCGTAATCGCTCTACTGTCGCCTAATCGCCTGTCAACGAATTGAAAAATAATTCGCGCGGTGGTAAGCACTGTGTTCTGTAATTTTTCGACGCAGTCAATGTACTCTTACGAAAAGACACCTTTTCGTGTGAGAAGATCGAAATCCTTCACGTTGAGCTTGAAAAATTCGGAAAGTACAATTTTTAATTTATCTTTGTCGAGACACGACAATTTATCGGCTTGCATTTAGAAATTTGAAAGAATCAATAAAATGTAATTTTGCGCAATTTTTCTGAAAATTCTTTTCATTTTTATATTTGGTGCCATCGACATGTTTAATGAACGATATATATATTTTTTTAGTTGTCAGTAATACATCTACATATCCATCGTACGCAGTAGCAATTTCCTTAATTATAAAGTGCGCGTTGTAGTAGGAAGTGATACGACGATAACGTATCGTCGTACAAGCATATAGTAGCCTATGCTAAACACTTCATGCTATTGATACGCGTACTCGTATCGAGTTTTCCTTGTTGGCTTCGTCTTGCGTAAGACGCACTCCAGGTCAGCATAGACGATGAACGGCATCCGTTCCTGATTGCTATTATTGTCGAATTCGAGCCATCTGTCGTCCTCGTTCGGATGACGCAGTCGTTCATCTTACCATAGTCTTCGCTGTGGATTTTCAACTTTGCGTTTGAGCTAAAGTAATGAAGGCATCTGTAAATAATAGAAAAATCATTTTTTTTCGTTATTTCTTTTCTGTTTTTTATTGATTTTTCTTATTATACTTATCGGTCACAGAAAAACTTATTGTTCTTTTTCTTACTAATTTGCGAGCTCACGAGACGCGACAGGTTCTTAATCTACGCAAAGTGGCCGACACCGTCGTTGCATGAATCTTACAGATACAACACGTTTATATTCTTCTCTTTCTCTTGTCATCGGTGAGGAAGGACCTGTCCATTTTTAGTGTCGTATACATTGATCGATACTGCGTTCAATCGTTCGAATTTTGGAATGTCTTTTAAAGTCATTGGAAACACAAAAAATTTAATATTGTCGTATAATGCGGATACGATGACTCTCGTTCCGTATACTTTTCAGCCGAGTACAGAGGCGACCACCGACCACGCGAAACACATATTGTCCGTCGTACGAACATTGAGCGCTCGTTTCGTCCCTATTTTCCGTGGCACTTCGATGTGATATCCCGTGCGCAGGGGATTTAGTTTGATCATGTTAACAGTCAAGTTGAGAATTCGCGACAATGTTTACCCGCTGTCGCGTTCTTGGAATTCTTCAAGCGATGCTAGGATAGACTCGATGACATGTCGCTCATACCATTCGCGCATATCGATATATTTCGCTGTTCTTTGTAATTATGCTCTTATTAGCATGTTTATCCTTTGTGAATTCGCCGTTGAACGCGATATTCACTTTTACATTACCGTATCTTTCTACAGCGTCTCGCATTCGCTCCAGCACTACATTGCCAGCGTCTTCTAAAAATCGCCGCAGCTCAATGTAATCCACATTGACCACCGTACCAGTCAGAATGCGATTCTTGAACGCGGCGTCGATCTCTCGCCAGACAAGAGATCTTTCGTTGCCACTCGCGTACTTGCCATTGGCGTTTCCGCCACCAACGTGTACGAAACATCGCTCCAATTGCGACTTTGCACCTGCGAGTTGCGTGATCCTCCCCACCGCGGATTGTCTGTGTCCAACAGCAAGGCGCGGACACTTGGCATGACAAAGTTTATCGAGCTGCTCATCGCATCGTTGCAGCCACGCGAAACACTCCACCAGAGTAGCGACCTGGTCGCACTGCTCCAGCAATTTGCATTCCTCTCGCTCGTGGTTTTCCATGTCGTACTTTTCACAGTCTTTAGATCACACTCTTACATGGAGCACTTGCACGTGATTCGTTCACACACGTTGTAGCACCGCTTTACATCTAGAATGTCATAATGTTTTATCACCTTGTTATTATGTTCGTCTACTAATATGCATCTTTTCAGGGATAGCATAATTGATTACGCATATACTTATCACACAGGTCACGAAACACTTTTTTAGCAGGATTCTCCTCGCGATTGTAGTATCGTATCACTAACTTGTCCGTTATCATCATTTCGACGTACTTTTCACCACCCGCGGGAATCTTAATATGTCTGGAACTTCTATCTTTTCACTTTTCATTGAGTGATAACACTGTTCCTTTACTAAAACCGAAAGCTTTGTACTAGAATCTCTCTTCAAAGTCAATGTGCATCGTTTCATCTCCTAACCGTCCGAACCAATATTCTTTTTCATCATCGTTATCGTCATTGATGATGACTTCTTATTTCGCACCACATGTTCTTATTTCTCGATCACGTAGGAACTGCATCGGCGATATTCGCACATCTTTGTCTTTCCTCCGCGGATCACAGTCTTCAGACATACTTTCGCGTTCATTTTCGTTCACAATACCGTTCTTAAATTTTTTTTAATGTGTGCAGAATGGGCACGTGCTGAACGGAAATATAGTGTACATTGGCACTCTGTAATTAGTGCAAAGATCGACCGCCTAACACATCAATATAATCGATACCATGCTTCCTTACAAGATACATTCCCACAATATCGGTGTCAGCAAAATGGATTATGCATGCTGCACATACAGTTAAAACACCACCCATTGTATAGTAGCACTGGATCATGTAGTGTTAATACGTCATTCAGCGGATCCGCGTTTCTAATATACTCGATTACGTTGGCTATGTTCTCAACGTTCGCATGAACGTCATATTTTTCGTATTACACTTATTGCAATCGGTTCGGTAATTTTACAAGGCGCCCACTGAAGTGCCGCGCGCTTATGATCCATTATATATTTCATTTGCGACTTCTTTGTCCCTTTGTCATCCCTATTAGGTCGCAGTAGTGTCGACGATGTGTCACCGATCTCTTCCTAGAAAAAATATTATTATCGGTGCTTCTCTTAACACGTCGCGACGTGTCACCGTTTTCCCAGATAATATCATCGATGTTTCTGATCTTGAAAGAAAGAATTGTGAGAATGCAATATTTCATCATCGATAGCCTCATATCGACAGCGCTTTGTTTAGCAGCCGGAATATCGATCTCCTAGACAAAATATTTTGTCCGCGTTAAGTATCTCGACGCATTTTGAGGTGGGTGCAGGGTCCGCGGCAGCGACGGCGACGGCGGTGAAAAAATACGGAAGGCATAGCGAAACATCATCACGCATATTATATTTATGTAATCCATCGACCGGGGTCCTATATTTATGTAAACACTGATAGCGTCGGGACCTTCCCGTGTCTTCCCTCCCTTCCCTGCGTCACCGAGTACCCCCCTTCTAGCTCCATGGATTAGAACACGCTTATTATTCCTACTGATAAAAATAACTTAATAAATAAATGAGGAATAATTTTTTATTAAGTAATATAATTGCATATCGCATATGCACATGAACACACGTCTGCACGCATGCACGCGCACATGCACGCACGGGACTAGATCTCCACGTCCATGCTAAGAGTAGGGAACTACACTATATATTCTGTAACAAAGTATCATTTTATACGTGTATACATATTTTGGACATTATACATTATATATGTATATGATAATATGTAATTATATGTGGCACCATATATAATCATATAAAAAACATAAAATGTTCCGAGATGGCAAAATATCTGGAAATATAAGTTTTATAAAAAAATGTTTTAGATAAAAATTATAGAGTTTAAAAAGGCCTAGCCGCTGACTATCATAGTTTCATTTTGGGTAGTGTCGTCAAGGTAGGGCAAACTCGAATTTTTAAGTGAAACTCCCCACTTTTTCTTTCATTTTCTTATAGTCCTTGCTGAGACCTTTTTAAAACACTGTAATTTTATCCATTTTAGGTCAGCCATTTATAAATTATTGAGTATTTTATGAGATGTCAGCTATTGTAGATAAATCGAACAGGATAACTGTTTATTTTTTGCGTAAAAATTTACATGTTTTGTTTAGCAAGCTATAACATACGAGAAAACCATTTGATTTCACCGGGATTTCATATAGGATTAGTGCGGGATCCTTTGTATTTATTTTTTAGTTAAACGGTATCTGAAAATTTGTTATGAAGGGAAATTTATTTAATTGATTATTGAAGTCATTTTATTAGATGTCAATGCTTTTACAACTACATTTATTGATATAAACAAAGTTTCTTATACTCTTGGTTCAAATCTGTCATTGGCTTTTTTTAATATTCATTTTACAAAAGAATAAAGGTAACAGTTTTCCATTACACGATATTATTGATTAGAAATCATAATTAGAAATAATGGTTTAATTCATATTTTATAATCTTAAAATAATGATTTAATCGTAATTAGAAATAATGGAAATCATAATTTAAAAAAATTAGTTAGAAATAAATAGAAATCATAATTAGAAATAAAAAAACATTTTTGGGTAAATATTTGAATTTTTTGTCGCATCACTCGATTTCAAAAGAGAGGTACTATCATGGGATTAGTTGATAGAGTAGTTTTGCTTTTGAATTTTAAATTTCATTTTAATAATTTTTATCTTATAATTAAAATACTCTTGGAGAATGACTATTCATAGAATTTCATTTTTCATAATATTAATAATTGTCTGAAGAACAGGATTATTAGATTTCGTAACATAAAAAGTAAAAACGAAAATAATGCTGAAATTGCACGATCTTCTACTATTACTTATGTTTCCAATATTATCGAAAAGTTTAATAGATTAAATAGCGATCATATTAAAGTATCGTTTTATAGTAATAATAAATTGCGAGAGTTCATTAAAGTGCATACGGATTTGTTGCCGCATGATGTGAAGTCGAATGTTGTGTATAAAATTTTTTGTAAGAATTGCGACGCGAGTTATGTGAGACAGACGAGCAGACAATTGAAGTCCAAAATCGTGGAACCCAGGAATCATATCCGGTAGAATAATCTACTCGTTCGATCACCGGTTGCAAGAGGACCATGAGTTCGATTGGGAAAACGTTGCAATTTTGGATAAAGAATCTCAGTTTTCACAAGAAAAGATTGGTCTCGGAAATTTGTATATCAGGGGAAAGAGAAAGAGAGATAGACGTATGGGCTTAATTTATAGATAGACATGGAGGGGCTTCCCAAGGCCTACTTTTCGATTATTGACAGGCTGTAAATGCCGATTTGTTTTGGTTTTAGTCAGTCAATGTCCTTGCATAGTAACGAAGTCTATCTTGACTATCGATTATTTTCTGATTTTTTTTTTATCTTTTAAGTTAGATAACAAGTTATCTTTAGAGTTTAAAATTAAATTTTCATTAAAATTAGAAAGTAATATACTTAATCTGACTCTGGCCAACAAATCAAAAACTAGTATTTGACCAGATAATTGTTTATTGCGATATGGTGTCTTATGTTCGTGGTGAGCTCCTTTATTTTCATTTGAATTAAATTTATTAAAGTCTTCTAAATTTCATTTCTGGTATATTCTAAAAATTGTTCTTCTCTTTTCTTTTTAACATTCATCTGAGTTTAATTCTGATATAGGTTTTTTTTTGTAGTGGAGGGAATTCATTATAATAAGATAGTTATTACATTGTATCTAAAAAGATGATTTATGTCTCTGAAGAGGGCTCAAAGTTGAGTTGAAACATGTAAGCGCGTTATTGTAATTAAGAGTTTTGTGTTATGTCTGTATATTATTTGCATAACGACTACCGCACTCTTATTGCCCTGACACGATCGTCCGACACGAAGAGAAACATTTTAATTACTGATTGATTTCGCTCTATGCGGCTCTATAAATAGGTCCGCTCGCGATTATTATTTTCAGTATTTTGTGGAAAGAAAAAATATGCGGTTTATGCGTCAGTCGCAGATGATCAAAATGTCGAATCTCGATGGCGAAGTACGAACCGTTAAACAGACGCGAAAGCATGGCAACATGCTACGTTGCCATCCTTTCGCCTCTATACGCGCTATCATTTGTGGATCGTTAAATTTCGACAAGACGAACATGCTGATAAACTTTTTGGAAAGTCCACATGGCGTATGATTTGAGAACGTGTATCTGTACTCGAAATCGCTACATAACCGAAATATCGATATCTAACTAATTTGCTAGCGCCAACCGAGGAAATTTTCGGCTATTTTACATTCTCCAGTAACAGCGACGTTATTCCACCGAGCGACGCGCTTTCGAATTTCTTATTTTTGATGACATGGCATGCGATAAGCAGGACGTGATAAGACAGTACTTTGCAATGCGAGCTGACGTCGACTGCTTCTATCTCTGTCAAACGTATGCAATGGTACCGAAGCATCTTATACGCGATAATGCCAATCCTGTTCAAACATGATGGTATTAATCTGAAACGCATGTACAATGATTACGTAAATACTGATATGTCTTACGAGGATTTCTGTGATTTGTGTCATAAATGTTGATAGCAAAAATATGAATTTCTAGTGATTGACAAGGACAGTGCGCTTACCGATGGGCGATACAGAAAAGGATTTAACGATTTTGTGGTATCGTGAAGTGATCAATTGCTATCGATACGTTATATGGACAGCAGCAACAAAAATCGTGAGAAGATAGTTAAGGAGATTGCGAAAACAAGTGATTTGATTCGCAAAAAATATCGCACTTTGAAGACTGGCAAAATGGAGGAGAATCGCATTGGAGAGATACTTCAAACCTATTAAACACCTATTAAACCCGCTGAAACAAATTGTCGAAAACATCGTTGACTCCATCAAGGATCCTATCATGGCTGAAACATTCTTTTTAGGAGAAGACGAGAAACCAAAACTCCTAAAAAACGACTAAGTGCTTTGACGACAATCCTATACAGACTTTCATGTCTGTAAAATCAATGTTGAGTCGATCGAAAACTGTACCATCACTTTGAATAAAGTGTCTGAAATAATATAGCCGCGCAATTCATCGACCACACTCTCTCTATCGAAGAAGTATTCGAAGTCGCTGATGAACCACTCATAATATTCATTTGACATCTGTTTCAAACATCGAGGGGCAAGAAAAGCTGCAAGCAAACTATGTTCCACTGGGGCAGAAATATCTGAAAGCTGTCTTGAACGATAAGAGAGCCGTCAACATAGACACGTCGTGTATGGAGTTTATTTTAGATGAGGGAACGATGCTCGGTGACAAACGTATTGTCTTGCACATAAACGGTGATATAATTATAGATGGGAAAAAATTCATTGGGACAATCCCATCGAACTTGTGGATCGTCTGTGATGGCTGGAATTCTCATGTCAGGTAGGTTACAATGGTCACGACAACGAGATTCTGTCGATCATCAAGGAGTTTCGCGAAGTCTGACTATAAATTAACCTCGTTCTATACATGTCGTTCAGTCAACATCGAAATAAGTTTGGATGGCGAAATCGCTCGGATCAAGCGAATTCCACTATCAGAAATGCCTCAGAAATTGCGCGATAACGCTCTTTGCATAGTCGCAGCTGACTTTGAAAAATTGCGCAAGATTCGACGATTAGAGTCTCCAGTGGATGATGCTGACGCAGCAAACAAACGATACGTGCAGCAGAGTATCTAAGATTTGGAAGATAGCCTGAATGAGATTGAAAGGAAAATTACAGCTTTCCAAAATAATGTGTAGGTTATGTTAAACGAATTTGAAAAGATTCGAGAAGTGCATCGTGCTGAATAATTATTCGCAATGTCTGAGAAATGGCTGTTGATTGATGAAATGCACGTTCCAGCGAGAAGAAATTTTCCGCGAAGGTGCGGCATAATACACGGATACAATGATCTGTGGCAGGTGGATGTGATCGAGATCTTTATATGCAATTCAATTGAGGTTGCCACTACATTCTCACCGTGCTGAGTAAGCACGCATGGGCCGTGCCGCTTAAAGCCAAGAGCAGAAATGAGATGACGAAGAGAGATCGCAAAGATAATTCGAGACGACGGAAGATGCCCGAAAAATTTACAGACTAATAAAGAAAAGGAATTTTACGACTCGAATGAGAAACTCTTGAGAAACGCAACATCAACCATTATTCTATGTATTCCTTAATAAAGGCATCGGTCGAACAGTTCAACCGCACGTTGAAAAACGACATATGGAAATAATTTACGCACAATGGAAATTATAAATTGATCGACATGCTGTCGCGTATCAAAGTACAATGCGTGCAAGCATCGAATTATCGGTATGCGTTCCGTCGATGTTATCCGACGATCACCGATAGACTCTTAATCACGGTTTCGTAAATCAATCGCGTAAAAATTGCCACACCTGCGCGATACAAAGTGGATGATTCGGTACGCTTGAGCAAATTCAAGACAGTCATTGAAAAAAGTTACACATCGAATTGAACCACGAAGGTGTTTAAAATTATCGAAGTGCAGCAAACTAATCGAATGACGTATCTATTGGATCTCGCGGAGACCCGATTGCCAGAGGATTCTACATACGAACTGCACCACGTCACTAATCCCGACGTGTAAATCGTTGAAAAAGTGTTGTGCAAAAGGAGGAATAAGGTTTACGTGAAATGGTTGGGATTTGGAAATTCACACAATTCGTGGATATAAAGATATCGTTGCAAAATGTGTATTTACTGTAAAAAATTGTATTTACTGTAAAAAAGAAATATAAATACGTATTAAACGTATATTTTAAATATTATAAGTAAATATTACATCATATACATATTATATCTACACATTATACAAATCTGTAGACACTGGTAGTGTCTCGACATTAAGGCGCGAGATACGGATGTGCCTCCTTTACACGAACTAGCGAATTGCGTCAGATCGGGGTTATCGGATCTCAATAAAGGCTGCTCCGATCAAGATTTTAAGTATACTTAATCGATAGCTTACACTCGTATATGCTTTTATTTTTCCTCTATGTGCCCTATAAGCGGAGATATCGCGACGCAAAGATCCTAATTGCCATTTTTTAGATTAAGATACGTCGTCATCATCGTGGACCGCATTTTACACATTCATTTCGTGTCCTTTTGACATTCTTTACACAAGAAACGCTAGTGATATACATAATCAACGAGCGCTGCGATCTGGAGGCATGGTAGTGTCTCGGAGCTAGGCACGGCCTAAGATTGTACTACAATAGTGACTCGATTTTTTCAAACAACAGGATCGGTAAAGTCGGTAATAATAAAACACGCTGATAATTGCTAAAAACTAGGAAATGATAACGAAAAAACGATTTATTCGATCTCGATTTCCATTTGCTTATAATTACTTAATATTTAACAAAAGGAAATCAAATAAAAGCGAAATTATAGCTGGTATTTGTTAACTAAGTTATGAAATAATAATGAAAAAACGATTTATCTCTATTTATTTATAATTCATATTTAACAAAAAGAGATTGAACGAAAGTGAAATTATATAATGATATTTGCTAACTAAGAAATGATAATGACAAAGCAATTTATTCGGTGATGACCTCCATTTGTTTATAACTTAATATTTAATAAAAGGAAATCAGAAGAAAACGAAATTATATGCTGGTATTTGTTAACTAAGTTAGGAAATGATAATGAAAAAGCGATTTATCTCTATTTGTTTATAATTTATATTTAACAAAAGAAGATTACATAATCATCGATAGCTTACACTCGTATAATGCTTACAATTTAATATTTAACAAAAGAAAATCACATAACAATGAAATTCTACACTGGTATTTGTTAATTAAACAAGGTAAGATTCACAACTATCAGGAACTGATTTGATTCTCCACGAGATATGTTGTTAAAAACGAAAATCTAAGAGACACGTTTTTTTATACGTGCGCTAACTCATGCTTAAAAGGTGAAACACCCCTTTAAAGAAAACGATATTTTTCTTTCAAAGCGAATATCGTCGGAAGTATAAAAGATAAAAAAAATTTTTTAAACAAAAGTTGTACGATTTCAATAGTAATTTAAAGTAATAGATACAAAAAGTTTTGTTTATTTTTTTGTTTAACAAAATACTTCCATCTCTCACAATTTTCTTAAATTTTCAAATTTTTTTTATCAAATTAAAAATTATTTTTTTAATTCAATCATGTTTAATAAAGTTATATTACAACATATCATTTTCGAAAATTAATTACAGGGTCCATTATAAAAGTAATGCGCATTTTCTGGAAAAAATAGATTTATTGATCGTAGCGGTACAAATGCTCAAAATTCTTCAAAATACTCTCCCCCTGAATCAATACACTTGCGGAGACGTGTCTGCCACGCCTGGAAGGCACGCTGAAACTCCTCGATGGGAATGTCTCTTAGGAACGTTGTAACATGCTTTTGGATGTTTTCCACGGACTCCCAATGCTTTCCTTTCAGCTCTCTCTTCAGACGGGGAAACAAAAAAAAGTCGCACGGAGCCAAGTCGGGACTGTAAGGAGGCTGGGGGACCACCGGGGTGTTGCTCCGGGCCAGGTAGTTGGCAACGATGAAGGCCGTGTGGCTGGGGGCATTGTCATGGTGGAGCTTGATCGCGGCACAAGCTTCGCGCAGACCTTGCGCATTTGCAGATTCTCCGTCACTATCCCATGTACCGCAAATGTGGACATGTTTAGGGTGTCAGCGATGTACTGGATGCTCAATCGACGGTCGGAACGCAAAACTTCGCACACACGATTCACGGTTTCGTCGGTTCTGGCCGTTGTTGGGCGTCCAGAACGGGGTTCGTCGGCGACCTCCTCCCGGCCATCCTTGGACGCTTGTGCCACCTCCCGGACTGTGACCTTGAAATGCAGTCGTCCTTGAAGGCCTTTTGAAGCATCTGGAATGTTTCGGTTGCATTTTTTCCAAGTCGCACGCAAAACTTGATGGCGTATCGTTGTTCAAGCGAACGCTCCATCACGCCATGTTACAAAGTCGAAAAACACACTTCACGCGGAGGCACGTCTTTCCACTCAGATTGCTCGGAGCAAACTGGCGACCGGCTGCCTTGGAAGGGCAGACCCC
>NW_011626780.1:430810-443389 GCF_000204515.1 Acromyrmex echinatior | reverse complement strand
CGCGTCACAATAAAATCATGCGCATTACTTTCATAATGGATTGTATTACCGCTTCCATAATCCATGCTCATATGCGTAAGTAATCGTCGTTAGAACAATAAAATATGTGAAAACTTGAAAAGATATCTTAAGTAAAATTTATATAGTATTATATTTTATTTTCTATATTCTTTATTATATATAAATTTAAATTTTATATACAATATATATATGTACATATGTGTATTTAGATTTCCTAAATATATATTTTTTTAAGATATATATACATTAATCTTGTTATTATTTCTTTGACATTTATGTCTAAATTCTAAATAAAATTGTAAGATTCGTAACAAACTCTCGTAAGATTTTTAAGAATTTTGAAATGTTTAAACTTTTATACGATATTTTTACGGACAGTTTTTTACTAGCTATAAGATTTACAAGAAATCGTAAAAATTTACGAATAATTTTACGTCTTATGAAAAATATGTAAAAAATTAGAATACTGATTATAAGTTCTTATGTACGAGTTTTATGAGAACAAGTTACGAGTCTTATGATTCTGCTTAGAATTAACCTATTAATTTCTTTTATGAATAAAATTAAAAATAATTGTATTCCAAATCCATTCTTTTATAATAAAATTATTGTATAATATAAGATTGAATCTTTAAAAAATAAATTTTTAAAAAATTGTTGCATTTAAAAATACATTGAATTGTTAGAAAATATATATTTAATAACTATATTTAATATATATTATAACATTTTTAAGAATAAATATTTTGATGGGAATCAAGAAGCTTCCTTCTTATCGAGACTGTTGGTCTAATAATACACAACTGAATGATCCATACATAAGTAAATTTATGCGTGTCAATCGTTTTAGTTCTCAACAATTTTCATGTCAACGATAACAGTAAAGAATTACCGAGGAATGATTCAAATTATAACAAATTTCACAAATTGAGACCAATGAGAATTGTGCTAAATAATAACTTTCAAACGTTGTGGAAACTACACAAAAATCTATTAATGAAACAATGATCAAGTTCAAGGATAAATCTTTAATGAAGCAATATGCCAGTCAAGCTTGTAAAACGAGGTTACAAAGTTTGGATACGGCTGATGAGTCAGATTTTATCTACGAATTCGAAATTTATACGGGAAAGTCGAAAGACAATGAAAGTTGTGGACTCGGTGAAAGAATAGTAATTAATCTAACGAAATCGATTATAGGTGGATTCTATCATATATATTTCGATAACTTTTTTTAAAGCATTAATCTTCTTATCACTTTACAATCAAATGATATTTTTGCATGTGGCACTATACATCAGAATCGCAAAAACTTACCTAAACAACAAAAGTTAGATAAACAAATGGAAAGAGGAGATAGCGAATACCGTATATCTTACAATGGTTTGCGCTGAATTAAATGGAAACATGACAACAAAGTTATACATTTTGTATCGAACTTCCATGATCCGTGTGAAATTGGAATTGTCAATCGTTGTCAGGAAGATTTCTCAAGGAAATATCATGTCCTAAGATGATATATGATTATAACGTAAATATGGGATACGTTGATAAGGCTGATCATTTGAGAACTATTTATTCAACCGATAGGAAATCTAAAAAATGGTGGCATCGAATTATGTGGTCCCTAATAAAAATAACTATTGTGTCAATGCACATATTATTTATTCTGATAAAGGCGATAACAAATCATTGAAAAATTTCAGACTATAATTTGTGGATGACCTAGTCAATTATAACTTGGAATCGAACAGAGGTAGAAAAGTGAAGGACATTTCTATTATGAAACCACAAATACTACTGCAGCAATGGCTTTCGCAAACAAATCATCTATCCTTACACAACAATACTCAAAAACGTTGCAGCATAAAAGAACATTCGTTTTACACGATTTGGATTTATATGTAAAGTTCTTCTTTGATTGAATAAGAATCGAAATTGTTTCTTACTATATCATTCAGAATGAAAATACGTTGATTTTTCAATAATTTGATTTATCATACAATCTTTAGAATAAGTCTGGATTAGAAGTAAAAATTCTTTTATCGTAAACAATTATTTTTAAAAAATGAGAAAATACATACTTATAATTTGAAAAAATAAGTTCACATTGAGAATCAAAAATTTATTTATCAC
The DNA here is from genome assembly GCF_000204515.1 of Acromyrmex echinatior. Next base: position 441,232 of record NW_011626780.1, on the reverse strand, counting down.
AAAAACATTCATAAAAATAAAAAAAATATATAAATTGGATAAATAAAAAATGTATAAAAAGAATAAGTACAATAAATAAAAAAATAAAAACGAAAAAAAACAAAAGAAACAAGTGGAGTTAGATTTCGCCATGTCAACATTGTTAGCTCTAGGTTTGGCTAAAAGCGAGAATAAGGATATTGTAATCAAAAAGACCTCTGTATACCGATTTTCAAGGTAAATAAAACATTTTTCAATTTTGGTCCACTATATTTGATCCACCATATTGAATTTTGCAGGACTGACTCCAGATTTGTAATCGGCGACTCAAAAAATTCCTGTGTATCAATTTTTAAGTCAAATAATAATATTTTTAGTCCGCCATATTAGATCCGCCATCTTGAATTTTGAAAATTTGGTTTCAAATTTGTAATCAGCGATCCAAAAAACTCCTGTATGTATACCAATTTTTAAAGCAAATAAAACATTTTTTAAAATTTTAGTACGCCATATTGGATCTGCCATATTGAATTTTGCTAAATTGACTTCAGATTCGTAATCAGCGACCCAAAAAATCCTTAGGTACGAAGTTTCAGAAAATTTGACTGCAACGAATAATTCGTGCATCAAAAGGTTAAATAATCGTTCGAGAATGCGTAGCCTTTAGCTGCGAGTATGAAATTCGTGCGGCAACCGCTGACGATACGCGTCACAAACTGTGACGCGAAATTGCGAATGATGGGAGGCACGGAGAAGCGTAAGCATGGCGAAATGCTGCCGAGTACTATACGATAATAGTTTGCGGTCCATCAAATTACGGTAAAACCAACGTTCTCATAAGTTTGCTCGAGAGCTCGAACGTTTCGAGAACGTATACGTCTATTCGAAATCAACAGCCAAAGTATCGATATCTCGAAGCTTTGTTAAAAGTACCTCGAGGCTGTACTGAGGGGAGCGCGAGATGGTATAGATTATGTGTACTGTGTTTACTTACACAAAGATGGATTGATGTTTCGCAATAAACGTTTCGACATGGATGACGCGGACAACATAATTATCGACGGCATATGACGCCAGTACACCCGGTCTTTACGAGTTAATTTTCAAGAGAATTCTCGACGATTTCCTCTACGGAAGATGATATGAACAAATACAAAAGCATGCTGCTGACGATAAACACGTACAAACACAAGCATCATTCACAGAGCCGATTATTGAGCAACAGAGGATACAAGTATAAATACATAATCGCGCCGTTGATGTTTATCACATCCAAGAGAAACAGAAGAAGAAATGGAAAGGAATTACCTCACCCAATTACACTGAACGACAACGCAATACGACAACGATTACGTGCAGTGGGACGATCCCAACGAGCTGGTGATTCGTTTACGATTGCTCGACGCTTCGCACCAAGCGAGCAACAACGCTCACGACAACGAGATGCTGTCGATCATCGAGAAACTTCGCAAAGCCGGTCTTATTATAAATTAAATCGCGTATCGATGAAACGGGTCAGTCTAGTGGCGTTAGCGAGAAACAATACATTTTTTCTTGCTCTGTGTATTACGCGTCGAATCACGAAAAAGAGAAAAGTTAGCGCCGAGAGACGCCGACTCGTCGAGGAATTGCACGCTTCGGCGAGAAGAAATTTTCTGCGAAGGCGCGTCATAGTCTGGGGATACGACCATTTGTGGCAGTCTGATATCGTCAGATGAGCACGTATTCGAGGCTTCAACAGAGGCCACTACTACATACTCACCGTCATCGATATGTTGAGCAAGTACGCATGGGCCGTACCGCTCAAAAACAAGGATGGAAGCAAGAGAGATAATTCATCGCTGAGATAATTCAAGCCAATGGAAGATGTCCGAAAAATTTACAAACGGATATGGGAAAGGAGTTTTACAACGTTAATGTGCAGAAAATCTTGAAAAAACACGATATTAATCACTGTTCTATGTATTTGACGTTGAAAGCGTCAGTGGTCAAGCGGTTCAATCGCTCACTCACAAACGACATATGGAAAATGTTTACACTCAACGGCAATTACAAGCTGCTACATCTCGTATCAGATTACAACGCGCGCAAGCATCGCACTAACGGTATGCGACACGCCGATGTAACTCCTGCGATCGCCAAAAAATTCTTGAACACGGTATACAGCGTGATAAAAATCGCTGTAAAAATCGCCGACAAATTCAAAGTGGGCAATTCAGTACGCGTGAGCAAATACAAGACGGTTTTTGAGAAGAATTACATGCCAAATTGGACCACCGAAGTGTTTACGGTAAAGTGCAGCGTACCAATCTACTCGTAACCTATCTACTTGAGGACTATCACGAAAAATCCATCGCTGGGGCGTTCTATGAGCACGAGTTGCATCGCGGTACTCATCCGAGTATTTCGTGGAGAAAGTACTGCGCAGGAAAGGAGACAAGATGGATGTCAAGTGGCTGAGATTAAATAGATCGCACAATTCATGGTGTGCGAGAGTACACCGCGCGTAAAGATTAAAGTGAGAGGACGGCACACGGCTGATATAACGCACGACAGTGAAGAGAACTCCGTTTCTTTGTAGTTTGACTAAAGATTTTACTTCAAATTTTACAACCACAAATTCAGTATACATAAATAATTATCGCAGAATATTCGATACAATTACCTTTTCCGAATTATAATAGTAATAGAAGTAATAGTAAATCGCGGCGATTTTCTCGGCGGTTCTCGAAGGAATCTTCCTTACAACGGTTTTTCATACAACTAGGCGGTTTTTCACGGCAGTTTTTCAACATGATATAACAGCGAGACTCTGAACACTAAGAGAGCGAGATCAGCGACGATCGGTGCATGTATTGCTTTCGCAGCCTGGGCTCTCTTCTTGATAAATCCAATAGAATTTTGCCACAATTGTAATTTTTACGTGGCATTTGTTGTTAAAATTGATTGGCGCCTCGGATTCTTTTCTAACAACGTTCGACGTAACAGTCATGCGCGACAGAAAATCCGCGCGTGGGATTGGTGGCTGCGCGTGACGTGTTCGTCGGAGCGCTGCGCTCGCGTGAATTGAATTGTTCTCGAACCTTCGATGGTCCGTTGCCGTTGTTTGTGTGTGTGTAATGAATTAATTTGAAATGAAAAGAAAAACGACAAATTGGTAGTTTTAGCGAGAATTAAGATTATGCAAGAGATGAATTTATAAACTCATTTCGTGCCCGCGTCTAACAACAATTACTGTTAATCGAGCGAAAGAATTATTACCTTTTTACGAATTAACTCAAAACACATGGATACATAAAAACAATGTCATTGATGCAATTTTGATTCGTATACTTTTTTCTACATATAAAAAAATACATATCAATATAAGTATATAAACATATATATATATATTTTATTACTTCTTATTCATCTTCGTTTGGAGTAATTTCCCACTTTTCTTATTTCTTGACCGGTTTTGCAACGTGTGGCCTAGCGTTGTCATGTAACAGAATCAGCTTGTTGTGCCTATTATCCCATTCCGGTCGTTTTTCTTTCAAAGCTTGGTTTAAACGTATCAGTTTAGCCGATAACGATCGCCAGTGATGGTTTCGGACGGTTTGAGCAGCTCATAATATATAATACCTCTTTGATCCCACCAGATGCACAATATAATCTTCGAAGCATGAATATTTCGTTTTGGCGTTGATGGACCTGGTTTACCTGGCATCATCCATGCCTTCAAGCGTTTAGGGTTGTCGTAGTAGATCCATTTTTCATCGCCAGTTACGATACGATGTAGAAAACCCTTCCTTTGTTGTCATTGACGAAGCATCTCGCAGATGACCAAACGTCTTTCCATGTCTCTCTCTTTCAATTTCGATGGCACCCAATTTCCGTCTTTTTGCACATTTTCCTTCTTTTTTCCATTGCGTGTAGACATTTTCCAACAGTGGATCTATCAACATTTAACTCTTTTGCCAACCTATCGAGCGATACACACGAATCTTCTTCGAGTAATGCTTGCAATTCTGCATCTTCAAATTTTTTCGGTTCACCTTCGCGTCCTTTGTCACGCACGTCAAAATCACACTGTTGAATCGCCGAAACCATTCTTTACAACTAGTTTTCGATGGAGCATGCTCACCGTAAATATCTACGAGCAAATGATGCGTTTCCGCAGTACTTTTCTTTAAAATAAAGTAATGGAGTAAAACTTCCCGCAAATGTTGCTTTTTTGGAATAAATTCCGACATTTTCAACGCAAAAAAAGTTACTCTTTGTTACACTTCGAACGAATGCTATCTATTGGGCTCAAAAGTTTTGACACACACCTTTCAAAAACATGTTTTGCCGTTCTATCAAACACACGAGCAATGCTACTGACATTTTTCTGCAATGGGCGGAAACTTATTCCCATATCCAATACATCAAGTACAATAACGATTTCGATGGATCATACAACGGCATGTATTTGTTGTTGGCTCGCGCGTTCCTTTGAACACTGGCTCAGATTTCTGCGTTTTTTGCGCTCGATAAACATGACCATGTCAATATTTGTGGGTATAGTACAAATGTATAGTACAAATTTTACACCTGTATGTTTCAACATGGTGCCCCACGTAAAGTCTGGTAAGATACGTGTTAGTAATACGCCCGTAACTCATAACGCGGAAATTTTCAAAGATGTCGGCCAACAACGTCTGTTTTTAAATATAGATCATTATATTTGCCGAGTGTCCGGATGGAGAACCGCTGCCTTACGTTGACAGCATGCGCGTAATCGTTCTCAGATCGTCTGTCAATGAACTGTAAAACGACTATATATATGCCCCTCGCCGCACACACCGCCGCGAGCCTCCATAACTCAGACAATGCGCTTGCCAAGCTATCCCCGCTCCTCACTGTTTGCGCGCCAAACGATTGGTAGGAGTATACACTTCGCAGTAGTAGGCTGGGCGCGCGCGCGTATTCGGCTATCTTTAAAGATTAATATCTCATTATCTATTAGGGAAACTTACAAAATGGTAGAGGACTTTCCGATTAGTTTCAGATTACTTTCAGATTAGTCCGCTCTACCTGCCCATGAAATATTTGGCGATTATTTCCTGTATATGAAACTATCAAATAGAGACTTTTAGACATGAATTTGAATGATGTTGAGCACGTATATTACAATATCTCAATACATGAATAGTGTAAGCGAAAAATTTAAATATTTCGTGACTTATTTGCTTCCAAATTGTGTTATGAATAAATTTGAATCGTTAAATACATTAAGATTTACGATAAGAATTCAAATATTGAATGTGAATTATATTAGCTTTAGATATTATAATATTATATATAATGCATTACAGAAAAATAAATGTCTAAAATAAAAATTAGTTTGGAGTAAAAAATGCTCGTATATTTTCTTAAAAATTAACACAATGTCATGGCTTATTTCGAGCTATAATTAAATTAACTTAAAATTAATATAATTAACAAACGTTTCAGCTTACAAAACTTTCTTTAGTGCTACAACGCAGAAATACAATCTTAAATTAACGAACAAAGAATAACGGATACAATGAAAATTTAAAAACCATAAATGGTGAAGTGTCATAGTAAGAATTAGTTTGTTTTCGCAATTAATATTTCCTCCTTTCCATTTTTCTTTGCGGCATCATATTACGCATTATCGCGTGCGACCGTACTATCGCGCTTGACGGTGTCACATATCGCGCTGTTATTATTACACATTCGCATTCTTTTAATCATTAAAGAAATAAAATAAAATAAAATAAAAAATAAGATAAAATAAAATAAAATAAAATAAGATAAAATAAAAATAAAATAAAATAAATAAATAAATAATTAAAATATCTTTGTGTGTTAGAAGAAGATGACGACGCATAAAAGGAAAAAAGATGGTAAGTATAAAATGGTAAGAATAAAACGATAAGTATAGCGATGGAGATGACGTCCAACGACGGCAGTGGAGAAACACACATTATGCATTTATTTATGCAGTATACACGTTAATTGTTTATACATTGCATAGATGTTATACATAAAATATATTATTTATAAACAAATTTACCCTGTCTATTTAAATGTTATCATAAAAAATCAAAGAAGTAAACACTTGGCGCTGTTCTATCAAATAAAAAAACTATAAGAATAATTCAAAAATTTTAATAATAGTTACGCAATTTTTTATCATAACGTTTTGAATAATGTTTTGAAGGAAAATTAAATAACTACTACTTTGGTTGGAAGAGAAAATGTTTTTAAATGAATTGCGATATAAAAATTACGTGTAAGAAGAATTAAAATAATTTGGATCGAAATAGGAAGATCTTTCGATGGAAACAAAGATATATACTTAGATTTTATTGTGGGATTTAATTTTGCGCCAATTGTTGATATCAAATCTTTTATACGAATGATATATAAAATTTTGTGAAATTTAACTTGTCGCCAGTTGTTGATATCAATTTTTTATATAAATGATGCAAATAACTAGAGTTAATAAATAAATAACGAGATCGTGGTATCCACTTGGGTTTTTAATTTGATAGAATTTAACTTGGTTAGTGATGATACAAAGATACATAACGTATCACTTAGGTTCTATTCGAGAAGCATATTCTTATCGCCTTTTTTTACTTTTTTTTAAAAAAGTAAGTACTGATATTACACATTTTATATTAACAAATACCAACAATTTCATTTGTTATTATTTCCTTTCTTAGTTAACACATTTATTACACTAAAATAATTTTACAAAAGAAAGAAGGATGTATAAACATGTATGAACATATTTCATTATATAGTTATAATTTCATATATAATTATGTACACATATATAATTATATATATTTATAAATTTATACATGGTTATACATACTCATGCATGAAAAATTTTTTACCGAGAGCATAATTTCATTTTTAGTCGAACTTCTTTTGTTTTAACTTATAAGAAAATAGAGATCGACAAATAGAGATCCATGACCAATAAATCGCGTTTTCATTTCCTCGCTTAGTTAACAAATATAATACGCCCTGAAAAGGGCGGATGACTGACACGGAAGAGAATGAACTATCACGCGCTTTTCACTCGAAATATCACAACACGAGGGAGGCAGATCGATTCGACTCTTCAATTATCACTCTTACAATAGCAAACAAATTGCTTTCTATTTCGACCTTAAACCACCTAACATGAATACTAACCGTGTGTTGCAGTATATGGTTAGACAATGTGACCTTTCCTAAATAAGAATGTGTTGATAAATTATATACTTTTCTTTCTGTAATCCGCATTTTATTCATAATAAGAAAATATTCTTTATCCCTTTCATCTTAAAATTGCGATACTTTAATCTTCAAGAATTCAAAAATTTCATCCGATATTTTACCTGAAAACTGTAATCCTTGTAATCTCATTTGAAACGTTCGAATACTTGGTAGGGACATATTTTGTCTTATTAATTCTTCATAACCACATTCACCGTAAGCAAATTTTAGTCGTAATGCTTTTATAATTGTATCATTAGACTAATGTCGTACTCTTTTAGAATTTGTTATTAAAGTACGAATTTAATTAGTATAAAAATTCATTTTAATCTAATCTTATATAAATTTTTATCATTTTCTTTTTTTATTTTTGTAAGAGTACTTCTTGTAGTTTTCAGATTTAGATTGTACATAGACTTAGATCTGATTTAAGTCACTTATATTGCTATGGAAAAAAAAAATAAATTTAATTCTTCTAAATTAATTTATTGTATTATATTAAGTTATTTTTTATATAGTTTTATTTATTTATATAGGCTCGTATTTAGAACGCGCTTTTATCGATAAAAGCGCGCTTTTATTTCTAAAATTCTATAGTGTGTGTAACTTAAATTATAGCGCGCTAACGTCGTTGTAAGTGGATTTTGAATACGGACCATATAGTTTTCCATACCTTTCATTCTTTTCGTTATTTTTTAAAATAAAATCGGCATTAGGTTTTAATTTTTTAAGATTATCAATTCTTTTTTTTCGCATTGTTGGATCAAAATGAGCCTATACAGAATGAAAAAGAATGTTACCTTATTTAAAAATAATATTAAATTAAAATTAAATAATACTAAATCTCATAATAAACCTTTCAAAGATGAAGCATTAATTGAATTTGGTCCTACATTTGCTGCCCATTTTGCTCTTTGTTCAGAATTACGAGAAAAGACTTTTATAATGTAATCTTTTTTGCAGAATTGTTGCAGTTTGATGCAGCACAACCAATCGTTTTAAAAAATATAATTTTATGAAATACGTTAATAATATCAGTTCTTTTTGACAATTATATTTAAACTCACTGGATTCACTTGTGTCTTAGATTAATGCGTCACACATTAAACATAGTCTTTTCATAACTGTGATGGTGCTGGTAGTTGTATTTTATTAACCATCGCTATTTTTGGTTTTTGATGAAAAATGGCGTTATCAACCTAACCTTGACATTATTTCGCGACTCTGATTAGAAGGTCTCTAGTACAAGCATCCGATCTAGGTAGCACCTCTATCGCGAACTAATGTTAGACGATGCAACTGTACATTTTGAGTGCTGATCGACAATAACGACGACGTATCTGAATCTGGAAAGTTCCGGACTTTGAGTCGTATACATATATCTCCGCTTATGTAGATACGTAAAGAACGTAAAGAAAAAATAAAAGCACATAAAATATAATTAATTAAGTTGTATTTAAAACTCAATCAGGACAATCGTTTTTGAGATCCTATAATCTCAATCCGGCTCGCGTAAAGGAGCCATAATGTCTCGCGCTATATCTTAACTTTGAGACACTACCGTGTCTCCAGATCAAAGATCTAAGAATCGCATATAAAAATTCATAAAAATGTGCTGCCTGTGACAAGTAAAAAAATAATTGTAACAACTTAAGTATTATTCAAAATTAAAGGGCATACACCACTATTTTGATAAGAAATTATATTTTATTCTTAACGAATATAGATAATAAATGTTTCGGCCTAGATTAGACCTTCTTCAGTATACAAACAATCTAAAATAGAAAATTGAATAATTGTTTACACAAAAATCGCACAATAATCATATATAAAAACAATTAAATTCAAGTCGAATGTTATAAGAAATTTGTTGGTTGCAAAACGCTCGTTATTAATGATAAATTTATTTCAGCGAGATAATTTCCTTTGTTACATCCACATCAAATTTTTGATCTTCGATTGTTGTTTTATAAAAATTAAAAATCTTCGATTCGTGTTAGATGCAAAATTTCCAGATTCTATTTTATTTAAAAGTCTAATTACTAAATATCTTTTCAATTTTTGTTAAAATTATGTGAAATTGTTTATACCTGCGTCCAAGATCCCATTATTTGAGATGACCAAATCGTGAACTGAGAATGGATATTCCAAAAGTGATTCTGTTAAAATTGCCTGTTAATATTTTTTAAGAGTTCTCATTTATACACCCTAGACAGATAAGAAGAATCCAAGAGAGGGTAGAAATGATGTTAAGAGGGGATGGAAATATTCATTACTGACAAATAAGCGTCTGGTAATTTTTCTGTGTCGCTCTGCTTATTAATGCCGTCAATTTGCTTTTTTATAAAAATTTCCGAAATAGATCTTTTGTAGAAAGAATCTAGAATTTGGATATTGCTCCAATCCATATCCGTGATTTATTCTATGCTGCGACACTATTGACCAGGAAGAAGATGTTTTTTTTTTATATCGAACATATGTTCTTTTATTTTCGTTTTTAATTTTCTCTTCGTCTCTCCCACATAAGAGGAATCACATTTTAGATAGCTTATTTTATATATGACATCCTTTTGATCCATCTTATCTAGTTTATTTATGCCTGTTTTTTTATAACATCATCCAGACAATTCATTGGTTTAAATGACGTCTCAAACCCCGCAACATTTTTTTTGACACATTTTTTAATTTATCTGATATCCCGCTTATGTATGGAATTGTAAAGAATTTCAAAAATGTAAAAAATGAATGTGGTTATAATTTCAGAAATATATGAAAAGAAAGAGCATAAAGAACCACAGCACAAGATGTAGTTAGTGATATTTAATTATTCTTGCATTACGAATTACAATAAAAACATTAAACGTTTCGGCCACAATCTGGCCATCTTCAGTAAAATTAATAATATTCTTAAGACGCAGAGTTACATCAAGTTGGAATCAAATTCAACCCTCGTGTGTTATAATTGTAAAGATCGTGTTTGCATCAAAGCGACGCTGCTTCATATAATAATGTTAGAACGTCAGAAGTCATGTAGTAAAAAGTGTAGAACGAGAATTTCCAGATTCTAATTTACAATAATTTATTTAATTATTAATATCTTTTAAAACGGAGTAAAACAAAGGAAAAACATTACCTGTTTTACAGCAAAATAATCGATGAATTACAAGTATACTCATTTCA
>NW_011626780.1:393693-430701 GCF_000204515.1 Acromyrmex echinatior | reverse complement strand
TTAATATCAGTCTTGTGTTCTTTAATACGAGTTTTTAATTTTCTCTTAGTTTGGCCCACATATGACGATTCGCAATTCAAACAATTAATCTTATAAATCATCCCACAATGATCATCCTTAAGCAAGGGATCCTTTCCTGTTTTAATAATTGTATTTAATTTATTCATCGGTTTATAGGCTATATTAAACCCATGAATATATACGAGTTTTTTTAATTTCTCAGAAACCTTACTTAAGTATGGTATCGTAAAAAATTTTTTCTTGTTGGAATCATAATCATTATTACTTACTTCACGATTTTTTTCCGGATTAATTCTATTTTTCAAAATTTTTATTCTATTGTTAATCGTCGAAAAGAAGAATTTGAGAGGAGCCATTATTGAGAAGAGTGTGAATTAAATCCGAGATGTTCTTTTCATGAAATTTGGGATGGGACAACATTAAAATTCTGTCAAGCTACCCAATGATTACTCCCTTTTTATGTGCTAATGGATGATTCGAAAAATAATTTAAATATCTCCCCGAATTTGTCGGTTTTTTATACATATCAAAGATGATGTTTCCTTTTTGAATCATTATTTTAACGTCTAAAAAATTGATACCGTTTTCATCGCCAAAATCATACCACGACAGACTTAAATTTACGGTTGATTTTGGCGATGAAAAAACTAAGAGAAAATTAAAAACTCGTATTAAAGAACACAAGACTGATATTAAGAAATCTACTTCTGAGATATCAGTTGTTTCACGTCACCGTGTGAATGAAATGCATGATTTTGATTGGGATAACATTAAAATTTTAGATACAGAACAATCATTGATGAAACGAAGAATTTCAGAAATGATACACATTAAAAATCAAATAATGGGATCAATAAACAAAGTGATACTGAAGGTTTGCCTGATGTTTATCTTCCTCTTCTAAAGAAAGATCTCCCTCGCACTTAATAAACAATTCTAGAACTTTCTAAACTATTTGACTCATGGTTATAAATAGCTGAAAAATATGTGATACGACCAATAACAACACATAGTGTCACGACAAATTTCTATCTGTGAAATGAATATACTTGTAATTCATCGATTATTTTGCTGTAAAACAGGTAATGTTTCCTTTATTTTATACTCCGTTTTAAAAGATATTAATAATTAAATAAATTATTGTAAATTAGAATCTGGAAATTCTCGTTCTACACTTTTTACTACATGATTTCTGACGTTCTAACATTATTATATGAAGCAGCGTCGCTTTGATGCAAACACGATCTTTACAATTATAACACACGAGGGTTGAATTTGATTCCAACTTGATGTAACTCTGCGTCTTAAGAATATTATTAATTTTACTGAAGATGGCCAGATTATGGCCGAAACGTTTAATGTTTTTATTGTAATTCGTAATGCAAGAATAATTAAATATCACTAACTACATTTTGTACTGTGGTTCTTTATGCTCTTTCTTTTCATATATTTTTGTAAAGAATTTGTTTGCTATGACTTTTCTAGAGTTATTATTGTAATCTTTGTCATGCCTATATAAATTATCCCTCTTTGATAATGTTTTAATTCTATTTTTAACAGTCGAAAAAATCAAATCTAGAAGGTAACAATTTTTGAGTAAATTCTTAATTATGAGTTTTATATTTTTTCGATAGTCTGGATGTGAGAGAAATAGAATTCTATCTAATTACCCAATTATGACTCCTCTTTTATGTTCTGATTTATAATTTAGATACCTTCCTGAAGATATCTTTATTAAAAGATTTTTTTATAGATATCAAATTTAATAAATCCATTCTCTGTTCTCAACTTAACATTCAAGAAATTTATGCACCCATCCACATATTCTGTTCAGCCGTGAATTTTATTCTATCATGATACGAGTTAAATTTTTCTAATGTCGAACTCATCTGATCTTTTGAGAGAGCAAATAAGATATCATCCATGTATCTATAATAAACCGGAATGTCAACGTGGATGTGTGCAAAATTTCTAAATCCTGAATAACTAATTTCCTATTCCCTCTTAGAATCATTTCTATCCTCTTCTGAATTCTGTTTGTCTGTCTAGGGTGTATAAGAGACCTTTTAAAGAATATTAACAGATAATTTTAATAGAATCAACTTTGGAATATCCATCCTCAGTTCACGATTTGGCCATCTCAGGTAATGAGATCTTGGACGCATGTATAAACAATTCCACATAATTTTTACAAAGATTAAAAAGATACTTAGTAATTAGACTTTTAAATAAAACAAAATCTGGAAATTTTTCGTCTAACACGAATCAAGGATCTTTAATTTTTATAAAACAACAATCGAAGATCAAGAATTTGACATGTAACAAAGGAACCTCGCCGAAATAAATTTATCACTAATAACGAGCATTTTGCGACCAATCAATTTTATGTAACATTCGATTCGGATAATCGTTTTTATGTATGACTGCACGACATTTTTGTGTAAAGAATTATTTGATTTTCTAGATTTCTTAGATTGTTTGTATATTGAAGAAGGCCTCATCTAGGCCGATTACGTTAATTATTATCTATATTTGTTAAGAATATAATTTCGCTATCAAGATCCTGCGTTAGTGATATATGTGCCTTTTAATTTTGAATAATATTTAATTAATAGTAATTAATAATATTTAATTAATAGTTACTTAATCTTTATATCTAACAGTTTACCTCAAAAACTAGCCCCGGTTTCCGTTATTAAAAAATTGATAAAAAATTCTGAAAAAATTCTTAGCGCTCTATGAGAAGAAAATAAACAATTATTGTCTCTTGCTGTTTTTCTGTAAAGTATTTGAATAAAAAATTATTGGAAATATTAATATTTTCGACAATTTTACTAATTAATATCTTGTAATATCTTAATCATTGTGAAAATTGCAAAATGGTACAGAATTTAATTTAATTTAATTTGATTTAATTTAAATTGCTCTGTCTACACAAAAGCGCTTGGCCAAAAATTGTGGGACACCTTATACACATACGTTTACTATATATATTTGGATATATATTTATATATATTTCAAGTGATATTATAAATTGCACAATGCCCACAGTGAGGCAAATAATTACAATTTTCTTACTGATAGGAAATATTATTATAATTCTCAGTATTTAAAGACATAGATACAAAGAAAAAAATTGATTGATATCTAGTTAACAATGTATTTGAAGCAATGCATATTCAAGGTATTCACATTTAATTTAAATATATACTGCATTAGTACGGAAAAAATTGCTAATAAAAAATTAACGACTTGTTTCGCTCTCCTCTATGACCGAAAAATTACCTACGGCTAACAGGGGCTAGGGGCGGTTAGAAAAGCGCTGATTGGTCTCTCTCAAAGAGACGAATATTATAATTAGATCTCATAGCTGCAAATACAGAGTATACTAAAAGATCACTACTTCATTTATACGTTTCTATCGTACGACAAATTTTTCAAGCCTATTGATTGGCTATAATCCGAGGATCTCTCTGTCTTGCACACATTTGTTGTACGACAAAAACGTACAAATGAAATAGAATACCTCAAATAAGAGCTAGTACGAACAGAGCGCGAATGAGGTAAAACCGAAAATAAATTTGTGTAATAATCTGCTAAACAGCCAGGCAACTTGATAAATTCATGTCTTCATTTCATTAAAATGATACATAATTCCAATGCGATCCTTCACCACTCACTTATTATTTTTCATTTATATTTTAAAAAGTAATGATTTTAAAATGTTTGTACAATATGGTTATTTAACCAGCTCTTAAAAAACGTTTTTAAAATAATAATCTTAAATGGTTTTTGAACAAAAATAATTATTCTTAAATATTTTATAAATGTTGTTATTCTACTTGGAATATTATGGACTATGGCTACGTTTTCCAAAATTTATTGTCGAAAATATGTAATATATGTAACGTGGAATCATAGACTTTAAATTAGAGTTTTATACGATTTATATATTTTTACATATTTTATACGTTTTATGTATTTTACTATATAATATCATAAAACATAAAAAACGCTAGAAAATCAATCCTATATAGGCTCTAGATATGTACATGAAAGGCGCGCGCGCGTGGCCTTAGGGGAGACATACTATGGTCTTTGGACCATACTTTATAAAGCACCGTGTGCGCGCGCGCGCGTGGGCGTGTGCGTGTGCGTGTGCGTGTGCGTGTGCGTGTGCGTGTGCGTGTGCGTGTGCGTGTGCGTGTGCGTGTGCGTGTGCGCAATATAGAAGAAAAGAGAAAAAAAGGAAATGGTTTTTTTATACATATACATATATCGCTCATTTGATGAAATAACTAATTTAAAAAATCAAGTTTTTCAGAGAATGAATTTGAATGTTTTCAATTCAGAGAAGACATGAGCATAAATGTTTTGATTTTTACTAGGATCGAATTCGGGACCTCTGGGCATGATAGACCAGTGCACTGTCATTCTACGCTCGCGTTCTATTTCTTCTGTATATTTAATATTTATAGCATATTATAGTTTATATAAACTATAATATGCTATAAATATTATAGCATATATAGTTTATAAAAATTTTCTGCATATCTTATTATCCGACAAATTATTATACAATACAACACATATTCCCTCCCGTGAAAAAATCAAAGAGATTCTGAAAGATGTAAAAAAAAATACCCATGTTTGGGCGTTTTACCAAATCAAGTTGTTAACGTTTTTTATGCAGCCATTTATTTATTTATTTGCTTCATATTTGCTTTTTATAATTGTTTTAAATTATATAATAATATTTTGAAATAAATAATTAACATTTTTGAAATTATGCGATGAATCCGAATAACGTATGTGAAATTATGTGATGAGTCCGAATACAAAAAAAAACAACTGAGAATTTTTTTTTATATATTTTCAAATTTTTGTGAAATAATAATAATAATAATAATACAATTATAATTATAATTATTATAAGAAATCTTGGTTATTTGATTTGCCGTTTGTATGATTCCGATTGTGTATCACGAATAATAGACCAACAGTATTCAAGTACGTGTCTGATGTCTTTTCCTTTGAAGCATTTCTCAATGATCGCAATGTTTTGATTCACCATGTTCATCACTGAATTAACCCAAATTTGGTGGAAAAAAATCCAAATGATTGTGAAGAAAGTGTATTTTGAGCGACATGTTAACTTTCATTGCATGAAAAGCCGAAATCATTTCAACAACAATTTTTTGTAATTTTTTAATGATTTTTTTATTGCCCAGAAAATTTTCGATGATGGTTATCAAACCATTTCATGGTCGTTTTTCCATTGTATTCAACAATTTACGGAAAGTAATTTTGTAGTATTAACTTCATATTTTCATAATTTTCTAGCATATTTGTAACGTAAACAATTGGAACGGATGGATATTTCTTTCCAATATGAAGTAAGACTATTTTTAAATTAGTCACTGACAAATCGATAAAGAGTCGTCATTCCTGTGGATCATGAGGATAACTGATCTGTCTGAACAATGCATCAACATCATTGCAATGGGTCAAGTTCTTTTCAGAATCTTCATGTAAATAGAAATATTTGTCGAATTTAATTGTGATGTCGCGTTTACGACGTCTCGTTATCTTAAAGTCATCAGCAACTAAATTCCATTGCTTCAGGCGCGATGCAACTATTTTTGCTGCACTTTTTTGATAAATTGACGTCACGAACAATGTCATTGAACAATGTCATGTCTACTTGCGCCACAAAATACGGCACTTATCCAATTTCACTTGGTGTTGCAATAAACTCGGATTCAAGCTCAGAAAATATGTCACTTGAAGTAGAAGGTAATGATTTTGATTTTTTTCCTCTGTTATGTCTTCTGAAGGTGCAGTCAGATATTTTGCAGAACGTGCCGGAATTATGGATTCTACATCGTAATTAACAGTTATTCGTAATTTTCATGGATATTGTATCTGAAACCAGAAGTTTTCAATTTTGTTGCGCAAAAATAACATAATTCAGGTGCATGTTCGGTACGTTGTAGCTAAATTGTCGGTGCAACAAATTTAATTTTATGCGATTTATTTTTCCATGCGAGCAAACAACGATAACAATCGTACACAACTTCTGGCACGTACCACAAATTCGGTATATACGTCACATGAAAATAGGTTTCAAATGCAGCCACAATATTTTTTGTTATATTTTCGCATATGGTTTGGAGGTGCAAATAAACCGCACATAACAATAATTATTTTGATTTGGACACTGCATTATTATTTATTTTAATATTTTCTTTACTTTCAATTTTGTTTTAAATGTATAGTTTGAAATTTCATCAACTAAATTCGCAGTCGCGACTGTTCGAACTGAGCAAGAACAGGGAATGAACTGGATTGTGATTGCTGTTTATTTACGTTGCTTTGTTTAGGTCGTGACAATGTCGAAGTATCGAGACACGGGTATGCTTTCCTAACATCTACTTTCAGAATCTCTTTAAATGTTTCATGAAAAGAAACCTGCGTTGTACAGTATTATAAAAAGACATTTGATAGTACTTAAAAAATGTTAACGACTTGATCTGGTAAAACGCACGAAAAAAAATCGATTGTCGTATTGTGTTATCTGTGCGTGCGTGCGTGCGTGCGTGCGTGCGAGTTACATCCTTATTTATAATAATATTATAGAGCAATCAAATGAAACGTAGTAGATGAAAAATTTAGACATTGAAATTATTTAATATGTTAATAATCATCATGATTGACAAAGTACTTTTTTCATTTTGAAGTCAGACGACAGATGATCTATTTATATAATTCGTGACCTGAAATTCACTTACAAACAGCCTCCAGTACTGTTGCATCCGACGGAAAGTCTTTCAAATTCTTCTTCAGTACCCTGATTCTGACACTCTTAACAACGGTTTAGCATCGTTATGTTATCGTTGCAGCTTTTTTTATCATGTAGTACAATTTGCGCAACGATAATATCTAAACTGTCGTTAAAGGTCATAGATTCGTAATACGTGTCTCTAAAAATGTGAAAATCGCATAGCAACACAGTTCGGTGGGAAATATCGGAACCCAGCCTACAGTCCAGATACATGTATCGCTATGTAATTTCTATATCTTTGGAGACCTGAAGAAAAATCTGAAAGGCAGGAAATTAGTATCAGACGCAACAGTGCAGAAGGCTGTTTGTGAGTAAGTTCGATTTCAGTCCAAGGAGTTTTTAAACAGGGTGACTCTGGTCATCGTCTGGTTAATAATCACCATATATTATTAACATCTGTTCATTTCAACATGAATTTTTCATCTGTCACGTTTCGTTTGATTGTTCTAATATAATTTTTCAGAATTTTTATGTAACTTTTAGAGTTTCTCAGAATTTCTGTATAATTTTGTAACTATTAAAATATTTCTTTGATTTTTGCTACGAATTAGAACATCTTTCACAATTAATTTAAAAATTTCTAAAATTTCTTACTCTAATTTCTAAAAAAACTTTTAAAATCTGAAAAAGTTTAAAGTATTTTAAAAAAATTTTCACAAATTTAAAGTATGATAAATTCTTAAAAATATTATCAGATATTTTGAAAATTTTTTTAAACAAAGTTTTGATTTCAAAGTTTTCATAATCGCTCTCGCAAAGCTTTTGAAACGATTTTGTTTATTAATTTACAGGACACTTCAAAACGTCCAGATGGGCCGCTTAAGATAGGAGTAAAGAGGAAATTCGAAGTTATAAAGAGAACAGGAGGAAATGAAGGAAGAGAAACAAGGATGCTTAGCAAGTCCGAAAGAGCACAACATAAACCTTTCTCCTGCGATCTTTGTACTTTGGCTTTCACGAGAGCATCGCACTTGGCGAGACATAGAAGAGTGCATACTGGCGAAAGACCCTTTGCTTGCAGTATCTGTCCACGAATGTTCGCTCGGCAAGATAAGTTGAAACAACATTTGGATTCGCACTTGCAATGGCCGAAGAGGAAGGGCGGACAAACGATATCTTCGTCACCGACGAAAGGCAAACGTGGCAGGCCACGTAAGGTAGCGGCAGAGAAATTTGAGAATTTAAAATTGCAGCCCGTCACATAAAAATGTTTATCTGTATTGTACTTACAATTAGTATTGTCCTAGGAAACTAATTGATATTATTTGCCATTATTTTGATGTTAAAATGACAAGAAATTAATGTCAGTTTATTTGTCGAAGAAATTTGATACTTACATTTGTAAGCGCCTGGAAAAGTTACACAGTCGACCAGGATTCGAATTCGAGATACTTCATTCTCATTCTTCGGTGTTACTTATCTCATGACTGCTTCACTGTTCATAATTATTCCGATCTATCAATACCTAATCTAATTTATGACCTCGTATTCTTAATATTTGTTTCTCATACTTCTTTAAAATAATATAATGTTTTTTTGCGCTCTTTCATGACGGACTGTATGTAACTGAGCATCTTTCTGATAATCAGATACTAGCCATCCGTATACGTTTCAGGTTAATTTGGAACAATCTGCGATGGAAGAAATTTTAAAATTTGGCGAGTTTAGTTCTCTATTGAACAAGTCCCATTCCGCGAATTCAACGAATAATAGTGAAAATTCCGGGAATACTGGAGACGATGGCAAGAGGAAAGAAGCGCATCGAGACGAGGATGACTCGTCCCACAGGGAAAAAGACAACCGCGGCTGCCAAGTTGAAAATGGTCAGGACATTGTTTAATAGAATCTTCAGTTGGAATTCGAATTTAAGTGTCTGTAAACTTATTTTTCTATGTACAACCGCAAAACGCGATCAACATCACGTAGAAGAAAAAACTTATCGAGCTTCTTTGAAAAGTCGTGGTATCTTTTTCCTGAGTCTATTTCAAGTTCAATAGGGCTTATAAAATGTCATCTCGTTCCGATTGAATATATTCGTATATGCAAACTATATATGTAGCGAACTATTTAACATAAGTACCTGAAGTATCGACTATTAACATTACTATCAAAGCGCACGAGCCTCTAAAGAAACCAACATGAATGAGAGTTGAAACAGAAGTCGATTATCATTGACTGGATGCATCAGTATAAATTGGTATCGTTAGTATCGAAAGGTAAGTTTATATAAAGGGATATCTACACACACACGCACACACGCACACGCACACACGCACACGCACACACGCACACACGCACACAGTATAAATATATACCCGACCAAATAATACGCGTGAAGAATACGGCCTGACTTTCACTATAAATAATTTTAATTTCTCGACGTATTGTCGCTCGACATTTTATATTAATTGCGATATACTTAGATATCTGAGTTTGAAATTCGAAAGTTTAGGTATGAAGACATCCATGCAGCTACTATAAAAAATAACGCATTCAAACGACATTATTCTAAAGAAATCTTGCGAGAGGCAATGTTGGGTAATATCTAGATACGCATATATCTAAATACATGTATAGAGATACATTTTGTATGTGAGAGCTTGTATGTGAGATATATTCGAATTGGAATATCTGTACCTAAATACAAAACATAGTATCTGAACTGTTTTTTAGATTTTATTTATACATTTTTATATACATTTTCACGTATTTTTTTATCTCTAGTAGAAAAAAATATGTTCTTTTTGAAGATCATATGATTCTTTTTGATTCGAATATTAATGTCGTTCATGGCGCCATAAGGATTTACGTACATGAGTTCAGGAAGCATGCTGTCAGCGCTATTGCGTCTGCATTGGCTACACATGCAGAAAGCAGCTTTGCAATTGTTATAAAATTCTTTAATATATTATCATATTATTTTATGCATTTAAATCCATAAGGAATCAAAGTCAAGAATCGATCATAAGAATTTTACAACAGTAAAGCTGCTTTTTCTGTTAAGTAGCCTTTATATACTGTCGTTCATAAATTTAAAAATACTCGCGATTTTCTCATATATTACAAAAATTTTTAGTGTACATTTTCTTTTGACTGCACTAGTGTAATACTCAAACAATGTAGCGTATTTCCGTGGCGGTGATAGGTGAACTCATTCAGTGTACCGTATTACAGTAACGCAAGTTTTTTGCACGAAGTGGGATTTTGCTACACCATCTCAAAGGGATTGCGTAGAGTCAATGACACTTAGAATTTGGAAAATGGAAATTAACCAGAAGCATGATTTTAACGCAATAATGAAGTAGTATACTTTGGTGTGCACCACTGCACTGCAGTGTAGCACTTACACGCAACTGGTGCGGTGCAAAGCAACTCCCAGTACATCCCAATGAAAAACGCTATTAAATTTCTCGATGAAAAAAGATTGTAGAGAAATTTTTAAAAACATATTTAAAAAAGGGAAAAGCTTTAAATATCGACATTTGAATTTTGTTTTTATGATATTTTATTCCTAAATTATATCAAATTGATATTTTTTAGATTTTTATTACATTTTAAAGCGCTATGACCTGGAATGTATAAACCTGGATGAAACATCATCGGATAAAATTTAACAAATAGAATAATTTCGGTATAAACGCCGCATCTAACAAAAACGTAATTTATTAAGTATTATTTACTATTTTTAAGATAAATGAATTATATCAGTAAAAACTTTGTACTATCTACTATTATAAAAAAAATATTAGAAATCCAAAATACTTATTTTTTATATTAAAAAAAGAACTTCTTGAAACCCTTGCACTTTTGCCGTAGGGGAGACCGAGATAATAGATTCATTTTTCAGTCATTTGTCAGACGAATTTTTACAGAAGAAATTAAGAAAAAAATGAATTCTACATACACACATTTGACTATCTAATAATATTTTAATAATAAGAGAAAACTGATAACTAATATGAAAAAATAAAAACATTTTTCTAGTGCATTCCATCTGATTCAACTAGCTTCGGGACCGGAATAATTTGACTAAGATTATTAAAATAAAGATTAATGTATTTTAAGCTACATCTTTGGATATATATTAATAAAACTTTTATAAAAATATATTTTAAACACAAATATTCGCTTTGCAGAGCAAAACAATGCTTCTTTTTGCAAAATTTGTTTTTTTTTATTTTGTGCAAAAATATGTCGAATGAGCCTAGTTTTCGAGATTGGACATGAGCGACCTAAACTTATAACATTTACCATTGAGGAAAATCTCTTTAAAGGAATAAAATTTTAAAAAAGACTATTTACTATAAGAGTCGTCACTAAATGAGTCATACAATTCATACAATTCATGTTATGATTACTAGTGTACTATCCCCATCCGTTCATTTTTTTAAAAACATTAACAATATACGATAACAAAGACACATAAATAAAAAAAATCTGTTGAACTTTATTAAATAAGAACTACACTTAACTATCTAAGTAGAAATCAAATATCTCAGACAATCATATGCGATTGTAAAACAAAAATTTTAGGAATAAAAATATTTACTTAAGTGTATGATTTTTTAAAAATTGTGGCATAACTTTTACTCGTATCATATTCCCCTGTTACAGTCGAACGACAGGGGAATGCTCGACTATAGTTGGTTGGTTCTTATATTCTGATCCGGTTTAAATTCTCGGTGCAAACTAGGCCATAGATGTGTTTGCAACAAGATGTTACAACAGATTTAACGGCAGTCGCTACTGCGTTCTCAGATACGTTTACCCATGTCTCGCGTGTTTTTAATGTAGCCTCGATTATTCTACTTATCCCTATAGTCAACTGACCCCGTTTCCCCTATATCCCATAGAGGGATGTATTCATAGGGAGAAGGGGATATGTTACGGCTTATGAGAAATTTACAAATAATGAATATAAATAGTAAAATGACACAATAACTTGTAAAATATGTTTACAAAGTTTTATTAAGAAATAAGAATGAAATATGTATATGATATGTATATGTAATAAATAATAATCTTCCTACATATATTACAAGTGTTATTACATGAGGTATATATTTCCTGTAATGTGTTTATTGTATTTAGTGCACTGAATCCAATCTGAGCACTTTGTATGCTTTGAGTAGAAATCCTGTCCGCTAAAAATGCTGTATATCCCGAACAGGTGGGATAACAACAAACTAAACAAAGAATACAAGAACGAAGCACTTATATCTTGCTATACAATATACTTTACTATTCCTCTACACTTATGTATTACAAAATAACCATTAAATCTTTTACGCGCCCTACAATAATCATTTATGTAGATTATTCATGATGACGCCACTTATTACAGTGACAAATCGATTCAACTCAATAATTTCATTAATATTGACATTTATAGTAAGAAACAGAAATCATAACACAATATTAATATTTAGGGTGCGAATGTTTGTGCACGATCCCGGGGCGCGCGCGGAGAACCGCTGTATGCAAGTGAATCGAATACTCGCTGAAATGAGATAGCAACATTTCTCGAGAAGACTCGAAGCCGCTTATCTTGATTGGCGTATGTACGTACCTAGTCAATATAAACAAAGTGCGGAGATTTTTTTTGTATTTTGCAGTATTGATTCGAGATAGCGTAAGAACGCGATTTTTCTTTCTCAAAATACGTTCTTAAAATGTCGAAATCTTTAAAGGAAATATTGACCTTAATTAAAATTGACAAAGATATATATTTATGATGTTTTCACAAAGCCGGACCGGTTTTATTGTAAGCGTTGTTCTACGTACTTATATAACATAACTTCATATTCTCTAAATTGCCACGAGCAAAGTAACAAACATAAACAATATTTGTATAGATCGAAATTATTAACAGATTCTGTCCACGAGATTGACACTGCAAAGATAATAATGACAAGAAAGTCAACATTTTCACAAGAATTATGCGAAACTATTTTAACTGCCGATATTCCATTAAGAAAATTAAACAATCCTAAATTACGCAACTTTCTTGAAAAATGGACGCAACAACATGTTCCGGAAGCATCTACAGTACGAAAAAATTATTTACAATGTTATAATGAAACAATGTGCCAAATTCGTAATTCTGTTGCGGAAAGTGATATTTGGATATCAGTAAATGAAACTACAGATGTCGAAGGCAGAGCTATCGCAAATTGTATTGTCGATACATTCTGATCGTCCCGGTAAAATTTATCTTCTTCATTCAGCAATGCTGGAAAAAACAAATAATAAAACAATTATAAAATTTATTTACGAATCTTTGGAACAATTATGGCCTACTGAAATAAAACATGAAAAAGTATTATTATTATTATTATTATTATTATTATTATTAGTATTATTATTTGTATTAGACGGTGCTCTTTATATGAAAAAAAATAGAAAAAAATGTACTATATTTTCTAAAATGACACATGTTACTTGTCTGGCACACGGATTGCACCGCGTGGCCGAAAAAATTAGATATATATACAAAAAAGCAAATTGGATAATTTTGGAAACAAAACAATATTTTGTAAAACTCCATATAGAATCGAGTTATTTAAAAAAGTGGGACCAACTGTTCCTTTTTATCATCTTCGCCAATTATAACTCGTGAGGAACTTGGATCGAGGCAGCGTGCTACTATAAAAACCATTTATCGGTAATTAAAAATATAATTTTAACTTTGCCGAATGATTCGGCAGTTATTAAAAAAGCTAAGAAATTATTTCAGTCACCGAAAGTCCAGGAAGAATTAGAAATAATTTATAACAATTTTAAATATATAATAATTTCTCTTAAAAAACTTGAGATTTAGAATCTTTCAAGAATTTTTTTTTATTGCATAATAGATGCAATACAAAAAATACAAAATGTCAAAAATATAATTTTGGAATCAGATGACATTAAATTATGTATTAAAAAAAAAACAAATTTCTGTCTTGAAAAAAAATACAGGATATCAACAATTTGCATCAAATGAGAAATGTATACTTCCTATTTTCAATTACGCACCACTTACTTCATGCGATGTAGAAACCTTTTTAAAACACCTTTTCAAAATATAAATCCATTTTATCGGATGATAGAAGAAATTTCAAATTTGATAATCTAAAAGAAGTTTTGATAATTAATTGTTTTTATAATTAAAATAAGTTTAAAGTTAAAGAATGAATTAAGTCTCTGAAGAAGGCTCAAAAATGAAATCTAAAATTATGATTATTAATAAAAAAGTATTTGGTTAAATTTGTTTTTTCACTTTGCGCATTGATTTCGCGCCTGCATCCTATTTGCCTCCTCGAAAAATGTTGCTGTCTCATTTCAGCGAGCATTCGATTTACTCGCACACAGTAGTTCTTCCCGGGATCGTGCACGAACATCCGCATCCTAATATTATATAACATAAAGGCATGTAATAGAGTAGTATTTGCGAAATTACCTCCATTCCTTCTATTTTTTCTGACTTCTGCGACATAAATCCCAGCACGGCATATTTGTCGGTGTTACCCTAAGCATTTTAAAGTAGACTTCCTAAATTTTAAAATTCTTTTTTGAAAAAAATTAATACGATAATTTTTCGCAATGATATCGAATTTTTATCATGTAACACTTTATTGTATAAAAACTTACTTTTTTAAAAATATTTTTTAATTTCGGAACTAAATAGTTTACGGAAAGAACACAAAAAGAAAAAATATTTGAAACAATGTGCTTGATTCGTACAAATTTGTTCAAAATTAAAAACAAATTTTGAACGTTAACAATAATCATTGATAATAATAAATGTTTTCCAAAGTTTTTAAATAATTTTGAAAAAAATGAATTAAATACATTATATCAAACATTTTATCTCTTTTTTTCGTAAACCTTTTTTCAAGTGTAGAAGTTAGTTTAGAAAAACATTTTAGGAAAAAATAAGCTTTTACACGATAAAATTTTACACATTAAAAATGCGATATCCTTGCAAAAAATCATTGTATCATTTTTTTCAGCAGCACTTTTTTAAAGCTTAGAAAGTCTACTTCATAATGCTTATTTGTTAAATTTATCTGTTGATGTTTCATTCAGGTGCAGCGCTTTCAAAAATATAACAAAAATATTGAAAAAATGTCACTTTTTAATTTCATTTAATTTTAAAATGTCATAAAAACAAAATTCAGCTAGTTAAAAAAAAGCTTTACTTTTCCTCTTTAAAATACATTTTAAACAGCTTTTCTATGAATTTTTTCACCGAGTTCAGTTTTTGTGAAATTCGAAAAAATCGAACTTTTCCAAATTTATGAACGGTATCATAAACATATTCAGGGAATGAAAAGTTATTTTTTAAAAGTAACAAGTTACCGTTACTAGTTACCGATTTTTAAAAGTAACTCGTTACAGTTACCGTTACTTGAGAAAGAAACTTTTCATTACTTTTCTGTTATTTTTTTTTAAATCTACAACCGTCAATCACAGCGGACGGGCCTAAGAGCTTCTCTAGTCTCAAGCACTACGCATTGAAAAAAATTATTGTGTAAAATTACAACTATTATAGTGGATAATTTTGAGACCCACTATAATAGTTGTAAACGTCCAAATGTAAACGTTTGTAAATTTGCAATATGCAAATAAAAATAATTTCTTGGTTTGTACTAGCAGATTGTGGAAGTACAAATACAATGTATATGTGTAGTTACAGGAACGATAATATGATAATACATTTTGCATTATATATTATTATATATTTAATACCAATACGCAAAAAATTTCTTATATTACGTAATATTACTAAAATTTGGATAATTACAGAAAATATTCAAAATATCTTGCTATTTTCAATATAAAATAAGATATGTTTACACAATAAAATTTACATAATTTTTGTGAATTTACATTTGTGAATTTCTGTAAAATTGCATGATTTTTTTATATATACGGGACTAATCATGTAATCTATTTTACATTTATTATATGTGTAAAGAAATTTTTTATAATGTAAGTGTGTCAATCATACAAAGTAACGATAAAAGTAATTGTAAAATTATTATTATCAAAAAAGTGTAACTACGTTACCGTTACAGTTACCAAAGAAAAAAAATAACGCAGTTATCAGTAAAGTTATGAGAAAAGTAACAAGTAACGAGTTACTTCCATTCCCTGAATATATTATATATATTTTGTGTATATTATTATAAAAATAGATTAAAAGTATTTGATATGTATCTGTCTTTTAAAGTATCTGAGCATTTGTATTCGTCTCTTGTTGCATCTTTTCACATATATTTATATCTTTATTGAGATGTATCATAAAAGTATTTTATTCATCACTAGCGAGAGGTCCGTATCATATATATATATATATATACATAAGTAATAATATAATACGCAATAGTGTCTGATACAGTGTGAGTTATGCCTGCGTAATAATATTTTGTCATACGCGCGACTATAATACATAAAGTACAAATATTCAAATGTTAGATTACACGTACAACACTCTGCTACGTGACGGCGTAAATTAGGGATATGCGAGTACTCGAATTTTTCTCAGGTCACTATCGTCCCTTGAAGGACAAAAAATCTCCAAATAATAACAATAAACAAACTTCAAAGACAAATTTTCCGGAGTGGAGGTTGAATAACGAGTTTGTAGGCCTCACATTAATAAATAAAAATTAAAACTATGAAATCAGGAGGAAGCTAAGGTTCATATGAGACTTTTCTCTAGGAAGATTCGATTCCGAATATAATGCTATTAACAATAACAATAATGTGGAATCGACATTCTAAATAATTTAATCTCGGCTTATCCAATTTTACTTTGAATCTCGCTATATTATTAGGTGTTGGAATTAATTCGTAGCGTTTTTTAATGAAAGAATGTTATTTATTTCACATGAGCATTAAAAAATACATTAATGAAAGTACTTCCCATCACTTGTAAAACGCTACGAATTAATTCCAACACCTAATAATTATTAAGCACATATATTAAGCATTTGATATCAGTATGAAAACCTCGATACTTCAATCTAATAATAAGATATAATAAATATGATTGTTAAACATTTCAATCTTCTATTAGGTCATCTTCAATAACATTACGGAGATATAATTAGGTTGCGCTATCGAGAATTGCGCTATTAGCCAGTTTGTGTAATACTATCCTTGTTTCACGTCTAATGGATGATGAAGATAGAATGACACAAATAGCGCTAATAGCGTCTCTCCAAATGCAGCCATAGTGAATAATTGGAATGTACTCCTATATAAGAATCGAATAACGGATATCCGTGAATATTCGGAAAAAAATGTTTTATATCTATATAATTATATAAAATTATATAAAATTACATATAATTTTATATAATTATGTATAATTATATGTAAATGAACATATTTTATATACAATTATATTAATTATGAAATTATATAAAATTTTGTATAATTTTATATAATTATATATAAAACATTTTTTCTCAGGTGTAGGGAGAACCGCATGAGTACTCGCACAAATTAGCGCAAATGAATGAGTCTAGGATTCCTCTCGATTTATTTAGATTTTTTAGATAATTTTTTAGATAATTTTATAGCGTATTTCTTTTATAGAGTTTACAATTTGTGCGACATTGTGCCGACAATATTGACGAGATACTCATCTTATCGCAAATATTCATTGAATCAGCTCTATATTTCGAAACATTCGCGAACGTTTGATGCACGTCGGAATATCATATGGAATCATTGTTATTATAATTAGTTATTATTGTTGTGTGTGTGTGTGTATATATATATATATATATATGTATACATATATATAATTAATTGTTATTGTAAGAAAGGTATTCTGTTTTGTTGATTGGCTGTTGCTCGATCTCGAACTCTGTTCATTCATTCGTGACTGTCTTTTTTCGTGATAATGCAATTATTTTCAGTAATATAGATACTCTAGTTGTATAGTACTCTGCCTAGCGAGGTATGCGAAAGGTTCATATCTTGCATTCTATATAGTGTGTAGCGCATGTAAATAAATTTTCAAGTGAAGATGAGAATCCGCTTTTCATCCATGCTGTAAATCCTATCGCATCTAATTTCCTCTGAGGAACATGCTCTGGTGAAGAAATTCTCATAATAGAGAAAACCGGGGCAAGTTGTTATAAGTAGTAACTAGGCCGATTCTGAATCACTCCGTGTTAGTGCGTATACGCATACGTGGTGTGTGTGTGTGTGTGTGTGTCCGAGAGGTGGGGGAAGTACGTTGCTAGACGTGGCGTTCGAGGAAGGGGGTCTGAGCGTCACTAAGCGAGGGGACTGAGGAAGAGAGACAGGGCCCACCATGTTATTTTTTCTCTTCCACCCATTATAAGGTGCAGTTCTCTCCCTCCAACTCGTTGCGACTCTATACTTACTCATGCTCTCTCTCTCTTCCTCCGGTTGCAGTCCTATATCTATCACATCATTCGCGCGCTTTCTTTCTCTCGTTGTATTCTCCTCCTCGTTGTCTTTTCTTCTCTATTTTATTAAGATGGGTATTTATTTGATGATTTTTATATAATATGACTTAGCGTTTAAATGTAATAATTTTTTAGTTGTAATGAGCGCCTTATCAATTAATATACGGAGTACGAAAGGAATGATGTAGGAACAAAGGAATAAATAATTTTAAACATAAAGTAATATTTATTAATATTTATTTTTTAATATTCACATTTTTTTTATTCGTATAACGTATGGTATACAATTTGATCTAAAGCGTATGCTATCAATTCACATTCTATAAAGGAATTTTTATCGCAGTATCGCGTTTGTTAATAACACATTTTTGACATAAATATAAAAAAAATGTTTAAATTTCTTACTCGTGTTATACACATTCTGAGATAGTCCTAAATGTATAGTACATGCTCGACACAATGTTCGAGCATAAAAAGCAAGGTTGATGGCATCATATACAAACATTTACCGCATAATAATTTTACTTTGTATGTACCATGCAGTTTACAAAATTCCACATTCAGACTTTGAATGGTTAGGAATGATGGCATAATTACAAACCGCAGGAGCTGCTTAATATTCTCGCGTCTGTCGATAAATGCTTTCCTGTTGCGTGAGGTAGGATTATCCGGTTATCTCGAGTATCATCACAATTGCAATTTCAACATGGGATACAAGTCCTACGTTGATTTCTATGTCTAAATATTTAAGCCGCAGGCGTTAATGAGTATCTCCTTCCCAAGATGCAAGAGGTATAACGAGGTTTCAAATGAGAAGATACACTGTAAAACAAATAGAAAATAAACGATACGTAGAAAAATGTGTAACATATCAAATGTGTGCACAAAATTTTTTATGCAATTGAACACAAACTTACTGTCTCCCGCGTGCTTCATCCTGTTGAATCAAAACGTAATAGTTCATAGTTTGAGATTTTTTTTCGGAGAACTTAGCGATAGCTGTCCGTCGAATCCATCTGAGAGACTGATGCGATAATATTGTCCGTTCTTCTTTTAAATAATGCTCCTTTTCACATTTTTTTATATATGTCGTGTAACATGTGTCCTATTTGCATACAGTGATACGTATACAAGGTGTTGTGAAAGTTTTGTCGAAGATATAAAAACAGACTAAAAATATACATTTTTTCAAAACTTTTTTAATGAAAAAATTGTGAAAAAAAAGGATATTATAATATGGAGCAAATGGAGCATAATCTGATGGAACAAGCCGCTCAGTTGAATGCACGAGAAGAATTTCTTGCGTGACAACGATGTAACGATTTCATCGAATCGCTGGAGGAACAAAGCAGCATTAAACGTCCGCGATTACTGATTATCGGTGTTAAACAATCGTCGTCGTTGATCACTCGTATCGCGCGACTCGAAAGTTTAAAAGATTCGGTGCGTGGACGTTTCATGCAAGTAGGTGCCAGATACAGCGCGGGACTTAGATGGCGCGAGATAGATACCGCGTTCGAAAACCGTATACTGACCGGCGCGGAAAATTAACTCTGGACACATCAAATCTCGTCAGTTTCTTGAAGATGCGAGAAAAATTGTGCTTGAGCG
This sequence comes from Acromyrmex echinatior, assembly GCF_000204515.1. The sequence continues at coordinate 410,790 of NW_011626780.1, read as the reverse complement.
TGTGCAAATTGTTATGGAGAGATATAACAATATAAAGTAAACACCGTGTTTAATGACGAATTTATATCATATGATAAACGTGCAAATAAAAGTGTCAGTACGAAAAACTATAAATTCTTTAATTCATCCGATTTAAAAGAATGGTACGCGTCGTGCATTCGCCTCGAGCCCATCTTAGCGTCGCTCGAGGAATTTCAGGAGCGTGATAGCGGGTGGACGCTGTCGCGTATCCTAAATTTGACTGTTGATATAAACAAGTACGATCCATTGCATGCGGGATACCACATTGAGTTACCGAGGGAAATTAAAATGAAAAAAGCGGTAATCAACGTGCAATCTTTAGACAATGTGTGTTTTGTCTGGTCGGTGGTAGTCACTCTACACTCGGCTCAAAGTAATACAAATCGAGAGTCATCATATCCACATTATACGACGGTATTAAATCTTAAAGACATCCAGTTTCCAATAACATTGAGTCAAATTAAAAAAATTTGAAAATTTCTCAACGACATCTCCATCAACGTGTACGGCTCCGAGAAGCAAGAAGAAATGACGATTCTTTCTTTACGGCTCACCGATATAAAGAGGGACAAGCACGTCAATTTGCTTTACGTACAGGATCCACAGAACAATAACGCGGAGCATTTTGTGTAGATCAAGGATCTGTCCCGCCTTGTGAGCTCGTAACTCAGAAAAAAAGAGCGCAAGAAGTACTTTTGCGATCGGTATGTATATATAATTAAAAATTACGTAAAAAATTTTTTATAACATAAAAAGTTCTTTGAGAAAATAATAAATTATACTTCTTTTTTCAGATGCTTACACTTTAGCTCGAATGCAAAACTGGAAATCCACGCAATAGACTACGAAAAATTAAATGACGATGCCATCAGGTTACCTAGCGAAGACGACAAGTGGTTGAGCTTCGGCAACTACATCAGGAAGGATCGTTCCCGTATCCCGTTCATAGTCTACGCCGATTTGAAATGCACCCTGGAAAAAACGAAGAGGAATATCGAAACGTCCAGCTACACGTATCACCGGATATTTAGTTTAGCATATTATGTCCGCTGTTCGTACGACGATTCGTTATGTATATATAAGTTTCGTCATAGTAACAATTGCGTCGCGGGATTCGTCGAGGAACTTAAAAACTTAGCGTATAAAATAAAGACTATCTTATTGAACTAACGTTCCCATGGCAGATTTTACGCGAGATGATATGAAAAATTTTAATAACGCTACGCACTACCACATGTGTGAAAAACTGTTTGCGCCGGATGACACGCGGGTACGCGATCATTGCCACTTGACCGGGCGATACAGAGGTCCCGCGCATTCAAACAACTTGCAACTTGAATTACAGAGATTCATATTGCATTCCCATAGATTTTCATAATTTATCGGGATACGACGCGCATTTTATTATCAAGAATACAATTATCGCGTATATAAAGGATGAGTAGATATACTTCCTATAACAAAAGAAAAATATATTTCTTTCACAAAACATGTCGACGACACTGCAAATAATAAGAAAAAATGTATAAATTTACGTTTTATTAATTCTTATAAATTTCTCAGTACCAGTTTAGAAAAATTGACGTCGTATCTCAATAAAGATAAATTGAAAATTATACGGTCAGAATTTTTTAACCTCAGCGCGGAGGATTTCGATCTTCTCACACACAAAGGCATATTTCCGTACTAGTACATTGACTGCGTCGAAAAATTAAAAGAAACCGAGTTACTATCGCGCGAATTATTTTATAGTTCGCTGACAGGTGATATCTGAGAGCGATTATGCGCACGCCGTTAACGTGAGGCAGCGGTTCTCCATTCGAATATAGCTCGGTGAATATAGTATGATATAATTTGTATTTAAAGACAGACGTTTTGTTGTTAGCCGACGTTTTCGAAAATTTCAGTAACAGTTGCATCACGAGTTACTCGACCCCGCATATTATTATACATTACCGGGTTTTACATAGAGTGTGATGTTAAAACATACATGTGTAAAATTTGAACTTCTTACGGACATCGACATGATCGTGTTCATCGAATGCGATATACGTGGAAGTCTGAATCAATGTTCAAACAGATATGCACGGGCTAACAATAAGTAGGGAAGACCGGGGTCAGTTGAATATAGGGATAAGTAAAATAATCGAGGCTACATTAAAAACAAAATACACGTTTATGACTTACATAAACGTGTCTGAGCACGCAGCAGCGACTGCTGCTAAAGTTTGCTGTAACATCTCGTTACGAACACATCTATGAAGTTTTGTCACAATTTTAAAAAATCACCTAAGTAAATATTTTTATTCTTAAAGTTTTGGTTTTACAATCATATATGATTGTCTGAGATATTTGATTTCTTAGATAATAAGTGTAGTTCTTACTTAATAAAGTTCAACAGATTTTTTTCATTTATGTGTCTTTGTTATCGTATATCGTTAATATTTTTAAAAAATGAACGGATGGGGATAGTGGATTAACCACAGCATGGAACTGTATGACTCATTTAACGACTCTTATAATACTTACTCAAAATTTTATTCCTTTAAAGAGATTTTCCTCAGTGGTAAATGTTATAAGTTTAGTTCCCTCATGTCCAATCTCGAAAACTAGGCTTATTCGATGTATTTTTGCATGAAATGAACAAATTTTGCAAAAGAAGTATTGTTTTGTCCTGCGAAGTGAATGTTTGTGTTTAAAATATATTTTTATAAAAGTTTTATTAATATGTAGTAAAAAATGTAGCTTAAAATACATTAATCTTTATTTTAATAATCTTAGTCGAATTATCCCGGTCCCGGGGCTAGTTGAATCAGATGGAATGCGTTAGAAAAATGCATTTTTTTCATATAGTTATCAGTTTCCCTTTATTATTAAAATATTATTAGTTAAATGTATGTAGTAACTGGTGTAGAATTCATTTTTTCGATAAGTCTCTTAATTTTGTTTATAAAAATTCGAAACTAAAAAATGAGTCTATTAGCCCCGGTCTCCCCTACATACAGTCGTACGATCCATCGAAACCGTCGTATCTTATGTACTTTGATGTTAACAACCTGAACGATTGGACAATGTGTCAACCATTACCATATTTCGATTTTCGATGAGTCGACGATGTAGAAAATTTTGATGTTACTATCATTGCGACAGATTTACCTACAAGTTACGTTCTCGAGATAGACTTAGAGTATCCGCAACACGACGTCTTCACGACGCACACATAGACTTACCATTCTATCCGACGAGTGAGAAACCATCCAGTGAAAACCATCAACAAGCGAGAAAAGAAGTTCTTCTTTGTTACGTTGTATGATAAGAAGCATTATGTAATTTATTATCGTAATCTACAACAATCTACTCACGTCACGGTCTCAAAATCGCAAAAATTTATCGCATACTGCAAATCACACAATCTCGCTTCGCGAATACATCGAACTCAACGAATTTGAGAAAAATTTGTATAAATTAATGAATAATGCTGTATTTGATAAAACCATGGTGAACCATGGTGAACGCAATCATATCGACGTGCGACTTGTAACACGTTGGGACGAGAGATACGGTGCGGAGGCAATGATCGCGAAACCAAACTTTCATAATAGAAGCGTTTTTTCCGAGAATCTAGTCACGATAGAAATGCGTAAATTCGAGGTGAAATTCGACAAACCGATATACGTGGGTATGTATTCTCGATATATCCATGACATGTTTGTACGAATTTCACTACGAGTACATGGCACCACTGTTTCGCGAAAATTGTAAAATTATGTACACTTATACGGATAATCTCATTTACTTGAGTGTGACAACGTCTACGATATTATGAAACGTGATATCAATCGATTCGACACTAGCGATTATGCGGTCGACAATGCGTATTGTATTACCACTAACTAATAAAAAAATTTCGAGCTTAATGAAAGATGAAAACAACGGCACAATCATAACCGAATTCGTCGGGTTTAGAGCAAAAATGTACGCTTTGTTCGTCGATGGGAAGAAGAATATGAAGAAAACAAAAAGGAGTCAAAAGTAACGTTATAGCGAAATCGATAACATTTGATGATTACATGTCTAAATAACTAAAATCGAAATGAAGCACAGGCAATCGTACATAAGATCGAAATTGCACGAAGTATGTATACACGATATCGGAAACGAAAATTGCTCTAAATCCATACGATGACAAGCGATACATTATGCCAGAATTTACAGACATACTGCCATGAGGACATTATAAGATATTACTATATAAAAGAAAAGAGAAATAAGTAAAATGAATCTCATTTTTGTACACTTATGTATTTGTAATAAAAAACTTATTTTTTTGTATGTTTATATTATGTATTTTTTTAATTAAAAAAATCTCAATTACATGTTTGCATATTATATGTACTGATATATAATTCGTAGAAATACTTTCATTTATAACACATTGTCCTTGTGTATCCATGAATTGTGCGAATTATCAAATCCCAGCCATTTCACGTAAACGTCATTCCCCTTTTTGCGCAACACTTTTTCAACCAGATATACATCGGGATTAGCGACGCGATGTAACTTGTACTCATAGAATCTTCCAGCGACTGATTTTCTGCGATAATCTTCCAGAAGATACGTCATTAATTTTCTGTACGATTCTAAACACCTCCGTGATTAAATTTGGCGTGTAACCTTTCGCAAAGGTTATCTTGAATTTGCTCATACGTATCGAGTCATCCACTTTGAATCGCGAGAGTGTGACGGTCTTTACACTATACCGTGATTAAAAGTTTGTTGATGATTGTGGGAGTCACATCGATAAGTTGTACGATAGTTCGATGTTTTCGTACTCTGATACTAGACGTGGCAGCAAGTCGATCCATTTGTAATTTTCATTGTGCGTAAATTTTTTCCATATATCGTTTTTCAATGTACGATTGAACCATTCGACGACCGACGCCTTCATTATGGAATGCAATGAATAATAATTTATGTTGTGTTTTTTAAAGTTTTTGCACGTTTGTGTTGTAAAATTCTTTTCTCATATCGGTTTGCAAATTTTTCAGGCATCTTCTATCATCTCGAATTATCTTTGCTATCGCTGTTATCTCATTTCCATTCTTTATTTTGAGCGGTACAGCTCGTGTATGCTTACTCAACATATCGATAACAGTAAGAATGTAGTAATAACCTTTGTTAAATCGTGTGTAAGGGCGCATTTTGATCACATCAGCCTATCACAGGTCATTGTATCCGTAAACTATGACACGTCTGGGTGGAAAATTTTTTCTCGCTGGAGCGTGCAGTTCATCTACTAGTCGCCACTTTTCAAGACTTTTCTTCTCAGACATTTTTTTGTCGTGTATACGATGCAAAAAAATGTTACAAAGATTTTACGCAATCAATACGTTGTTGATCAATGTTTCGACTAAAATTGCTGCGTATTTCCCGTTTCAATTTATAATAAGGTCAGCTTCACGAAGTTTCTCAATAATGGATAAGATTTCGTTATCGTGGGCATTATGACCTGTCTGAAGTCTCAAGCAATCGAAGACGATCCACAAGTTCGTTAGGATTGTCCCAATAAACATAATCGATTTTATTTTCATTTAGAGTCATGGTACGCGGTATTATACCTTTTCCGACTTTTTCGCCTAACTTGTTGTTTAGTTTCCTGGCGGGTGGTATACCCGTTCCAACTTGTATTTTACCGGTCACCAAGGGTGTTATTATATTTTTATATTTGCACTCTTTGCTACCCACTATTGGATTATCCGCTTTATGGCGCCTATGAGCATTCAGTTGCCAACAGTATATTTTTATATGCTAATTTATCATTCTCTGGATAAATAGTGTTGTCGGGAATATTTTTGAAAATTAATTCATACATCCCAGGTAACCCCATACCTTTATATTTTACTCCATCTCGATCACGAAATCTCTGTGTCTAAATCGAACTGTTTATCACTGAGCATCGTGCCGTTCTTATTGAGATATACACCATAAACGTGATCTCCTTTTCTCTGACGCCACCGAGAAGCATATTTACGTATTTTTATCCCAGCGGCCAGTTGATTATACAACTTTTCACGAACTTGTTGCGTTTGATAAGATTGTTTAACTAATGTTTCAAGCAGTTCATAAACATTTTGGGCGTTTCATAAACATCTTCGGCTAAGGGAGAATGTAAATGTGAAATTTTATCTAAACTCTGAATTTTATCCGTACGATTTAAATCTAGACTTTGACAAACGCAGAGCTGCTATTTTGTATGATATGTATTTACGTTTCCGTACGTCTTACTATCAAATTCCTCGTGAAAGAAATGAATCGTCATTCCAATTAAATTTTTTGAGAAATTTTACTCTAGTAATCATTGATTGTTCGCGATAAAATGAGTTCGTCAGGAGTGGCACTGTGAATGTACGATTAGAATTTGAATTCAAAGAGATTGTAACCACGAATACAACCGCTTATTGCCTCATCATACACGACCGCGTAATCGAATACAGCTCAATGTCCAACGTAGCACGCAAAATTGCGTAAATTATCGTTTTCGCGAAAGTGTAATACTCTCTTTTTGATATAAGGGATAAAAGTCAAGATTTTTTTCTGGTCGAGAACAGTCTCAAAAAGTCATTCGCTATGGCCATATCAACGTTTGTGGCTTTGCAAGGATTTGTCGTTGGAAGGAGATTTATTGAAGGAAGTAACTGTGCTGAGAAAAGGAGCCATTCTTTCTTATTACATTTTATATGCCCCATGTCATGGAATATCTTGATAAGATCTGAAAAATCTTGTTTCCTGCTTATCCACCATAGATTGCAATGGGAAGACGGAATGATTCTACAACATGGCGAAACATCTGATTATAATGGCTATAATCGGTGCAGAAGAGAATGACAACAATAAGACTTTCATAATAAGACTCTCATATAGGTTAAAGGACATAAAAAACGCGAATGATTGGCTGATTTACTCAATAGTGACAACATGACCATTGAAACCTTGGACGTTGATTATGAAGATATAGAATCTTTGAATAATCTAGATACTAATATTATGTGGAAAACATGCTAAGAATTGTGCGTTACAAAATGTATTATATTTAAAATATATAACTGGTGATCACAACGTCAAAAAGAATTGTATCAATTTGAAAAAAATAAAGTATGAGATTTTTTTTAAATATTATAACTAGTATTTTTAATTTCTTTTCCCTTTCTCAGTAATTAAGAATCAATTAACAATATAATAGCTATTCGGTAGTACGATCCAATAAGTATTCATGTTAGTGAATAAGAAAGCGCGTGTCACGCTTCGCCTTTGTCTTATACCATTAAAAATTAGTTTTTTTGACTGAGATATATAATGTTAACATGGAATTATTTTTTTTATAAATGATATCTTGCAAAAATATTTACGTTTTTCGTCGTGTCTTTCGGAAGTGATATTATACTTTTTTTATATACTTTTGATCGAGCAATGCTAAGGATTCTTTTCGAAAAATATCAGATATCCTGGAACAGACCATTTAGATTGAATCAACCAAAAAGCCTTTGAATATGGATAAACAAATCTTGAGTAATATCATTGCAATAAAACATCCTTCTTTTTCAGTAGTTTATCCATTATATCCGCTAATTAGTCATGTCATGTTGACGCTCGATAAGTTCTGTTTTAAGATGCTTAAGGTGATGCTTTAATCTCTTCATAACTTTCTCAGCTCGATATGTTTTTATTCGCAAATAACTTATTTTCTTTTTCTATGGCGAAGACACTGCCAATCAAATTCTTTTTACATCACTATTTACCTTGAGACGCTTTCTCTTTCATTGGATCGATCTTTTAATATTCGGACATAATGGACAGATTTTAGAATCAGCTACCAACAGCGAACATTTATTATGTCGCCATGTTCCAATGGAATCTTTGTAGGCCAAAACATAATCGAACATTACCAAATCATTGTCACTGACATTTATGGCACCTTTGCAAATATTTAAGTCTATTTGAAAGAGTATTTCGTTCAAATCTTTGAGTAATGTGATCCACTTACATCATATATCGAGTAAATTAGATTCAATTATTGGCCTTCGCATTACATTTACTATCAGCTTCGTATCATTGAGGAGAAAAACCTCCTTTACTGACTCTAGCGTAAACCAATTTGAGAAGTTTTTTAAAAATAGACATTCGTACATGTAAAACACAATAGCTTCTGCATTATCACAGGATACAATCCGATATTCCCAATTGGCTGGCATAAAATGCCTTGTTTGACACAACTATCAAAAGTAAGCATCACATTTTCATTAACATAATTAGCATCGTCCTTTGTACTGTTTGCTCTGATGTGTTCGGCATGAATTTCACATTCTTTATTTTCAAAATTTATATCTGTTGAATTGATTGCTTCGATTATTATCGGTTCTTGAGGTTTAACTACTGTCACCTCTGTCCATGGAAATTGCGAAGGTACAACTCCTTTACACAATTTGGAGCTTTGTACGATGCACTCTAAAATCAAACAATACATTTTAAGAACAATAACAAACATATAATTAGAGACAAAGATGTACAAATGTTACTTACAGTGCCACTTATCTTTCCGTTATAAAGCAGGTCTTCTTTCCAAAGAATTTCTTCTAGTAAAAAGTGATTCGCACACATCACTTATTTATCCTTTTTATCCAAAGTACTCTTTTGATCTAGAATACTTCTTTTCAAAGCCATTTACCACAATTTAGCAATTTTTTCATCACTTAGCACAGAGAAACAAGGCACTTTTTCAGAATTGGATTTATATTCTATCGTACAGCCAGGCGCAATACACTTACATAGCATTGTCTATTTTTTTTATCAAGAAAATGCAGCACAAATAACATTAATTAACTGCAAGAATTCACAATTGTCACTCGAAGCTTCTTTTTCTTTTTTGTCTTTTAATGATCTTCATAATGAGATTCACTTGGCCAGTCTGTATCCAAGCGATCCAAGCACAGTTGAAGTCGCTTTCCAAGAATAATAAAATGATGCAAGGATCACCTAAGCACAAAGTTTGTCGCTCGAAGCACTTGAAGGACTTGAAGCAAACAGTTGAGAGAAACATGGAGAAATAATATGCTAAACATGCCGGACAGGCAGGACCGGTTCGTATGGGAATAGGTGATTCAATTGACGAGTTAAATTCTCAAGACAAGCCCACGCTTGTCGTGTGATGTGATATAAAAGGCATTGATCGATACTTTCCTTGTAACTAGTAACAATGTATTTTATTGCGGGAACACGAATGAATGTGACCGTACAGGATGAGCGCCATAATCTATCTATCTTCTTATTTTTCTTTGACGCTGCTTGTAGGCAACTCGCAACCTACAAAATCCCTAGGCTTTCTACACTCGCTGCGCTAGTGAGGTATTGAGAACGTAGTTCCCTACATATTGCCTCCCGAGTGACAACGAATCTAAACACTATGCTTATTAACTAGGTTAACAAAATACTGTTTTAGTGACAGGTACATTTATAATGCCGGCACTTAGATCTATCATATAAAACATATAAAACGTATTATATAAAACATATTATATAAAACATATCATTGTCTTTGGTGTCTATCTTAAGCTAATTACATTTTGTCATTGGGAGTATTTATTATAATTATAAGGCGAAGGTGACTTTTTTCTTCGGACGCGCATATGTTTTTTTAAAGCTGGTTGCTCGTTGCTGAACGAATTGGTTATTTGTCCTGCTTCTAGGGTTGCACTACATAAGTCATCGCGTATGCCATATGCTGGTTTTAAATTTTCGACCGATACACTGCGCTGTGTACCGTTAACATCAATGTCGAATACTCGATCCGACACACGATTTACGATTTTGTGAGGGCCGGTGTAAGGACGCTCTAACGCTTTCTTGGTACCGCCCACCCATAGAAACACATGGGAACATGAGTATAAATCTTTGAATACAAATGCGCGTTTCTTATGCTCTACCGAGATTGACTTAATTTTGCGCATATGCTCGTGGAATTCTTCGATGAACATTTTAGGATTAGGAATGAAGTCGTCCGGCAGTACAAATTTTCCGGGGACGCGCAGCGTCGTTTCGTAAACGAATTCTGCAGGCGATGCACCGGTGTCAAGGCAGACATGAGTACGCAGACCTAATAGTACGGTCGAAAGTATTCGTGACCAACTTTTATTAGCATGACACATTATTGCAGTCTTTAAGCTTCTATGCCACTGCTCGATCATATCATTCGAGGCGGGGTGATACGCCATGGTACGAATTCGTTAACAGCCGATCAGCTGAAGAAGTGCAGTAAAAAGTTGTGCTTCGAACTGGCTACCTTGATCCGTAGTTAACGTTTTAGGTGCTCGAAAGTTTGCTATCCAGTTGTCATAAAACGCGCATGCCACTGTAATGGCTTCGGTGTCTTTGAAAGGTCTTGCTACTGGCCAACGCGAAAATCTCAATCAATAATCGTCACACAATATTTGTACCCGTCCGACCCGTCAGGCAAAGGATTTATTAAATCCATGTGAACATGCTCGAAACGCCCGTCAGGCGTGACAAATTTTTTAGGATTTAGATGAACAAGTCGAGTTATTTTTGACTGTTGACAATCTAGACAATTTTTGCATCATTTCGCAATGTCGCGATGCATGTTAGGCCACACATACCGTTGACGGATGAACCGATCAGTGACTTTAGGGCCCGGATGAGCCGCGTCATGAAACATGTGAAAGACGCGATCTCGTAAAGATGCTGGTATATAGGGGCGGATTGCCTCGCCGGTCATTTCACAATAAAGTATAGTATGCGTCGGCTGCTACTGAATTCGCTTCATAGTAAGCGAAAATTCAGGAGATTCGCGGATGGACCGTAGCTCCTCGTCTTGTTCTTGTTGCTGTGCAAGCTCATTTAGTTCAATCTCAGCAGATAAACGGATGGCTTCGATGCGGGAAAGGGAATCCACCACGATGTTATCTTTGCCCGATAGGTATTCGATACGCGTGGTGGAGGATTTCCTTCGAGGAAATAACGAAAGTATTTAACTGCCTCGGCAATTACTATGAGCTCCCGATCGTACGCTCTGTAGTTCTGTTGCGCCGAACTTAATTTGTGCAAAAAGAACGCAAGCGGTTTCCACGAGTCGTCCAGGCGTTGTTCGGCCCCGATGGCGAAATCTGACGCGTCACAGACGAGACGCGTCTCGGCTGCGTCGGAGGGGTGAAAGAGTCGCGTTGGCCAGACTCTCCTTGCATTTATTAAACGCTTTCTCAGCCGCCGGCTCCATATGATTGGCCGTTTGTCATTTTTGCGTGAGTCGCGAAGGTACTTATTTAGTGGTACTTGAATGGTAACTGCATTATGCAGTAGTTTACGATAAAAGTTGACAAGCCCAAGAAAACAACGCAATTCAACTATAGTGTTAGGCCTTGGAAACTCGCGAATGGCCTGAACCTTATCGAATATTTACAATCTTCGCTGTTAATCGTAAAGCCGAGGAATTCTAATTCTTGCTTGCCGAACTCGCATTTCTCTACATTGAGTCGTAAATAAAACTTTTTTAATCGCTGTAACACTATGCGTAAGTGAGCTTCGTGCTCTTCAAGAGACGTCGATGCTATGAGAATGTCGTCGATGAATGCAAACACAAATTCCAGATCACCTAATGCGCGGAAGATTTGACGCTGGAATGTTTGACTCGCGTTTCTAAGACCGTCATAAATTTATATTCGATCAGCCCGAAGGGCGTAACGACAGCCGTTTTCGGAATATCTTCCGGTGCCACTGAAATTTGGTTGTATGCCTGATGCAGATCTAGCTTAGAGAAAATGACTTTCCCCACAGATTGGAGAAACAGTCGTGCAAATGTGGTACGGGAAATTGTCCAGTACGGTGATCGCGTTAAGACGATGGTAATCGCCATAGATCCTCCATGACCCGTCTTTTTTCTGTACCCGTCTTTTTTCTGTGAATGGGACTTTCCCATGGACTACTGGAAGGACGGCATATACCGGTTTCGACTAGCCGTTGAAATTCAGCCTTTGCTGTTTTTAATTTTACTGGACTTAACCGCCTGGGGCGCTCGGCTACCGGCGGGCCTATGGTAATGATATGATGACGAACATTGCTTCCACAATTTGGAGATGCCTATTCTAAACCGGTGATCTCCGGAAATTCAGATAAGATGCTCGCGAATTTCGTACTGGGATTGACCGTGCTGATGACAAGTTGTGGTACCGATTTGACAATGCCTGACACGTACACATTATTTTGTGAATCGATGAGTCTGCGACCCTTAAAGTCCGGAAGGAGATCGTAATGTGCAATCAGGTCGGCCCCAATAATCGGGTACGGAACTGATGCTACGCAGAAATTCCAAGTGAGCGGGCGTATCCCTAAATGTAGCGTTCGGAACGACTTCCTATAAGTGTCTGTACGCGTATTGTTTGCCACGTAAAGTTTGAAATTGGTCGGAATTTTGTTCTTCTGCTGGGAAGCAGCGAAATTTCCGCCGCCGTTATCCACAAAGAATAGCTCTCCAGTGACTCGATCGCGGATGAGAGACGGACAGAAGAATTAACGCCCGCCATACTTGTCTCCTCGGTGGTAAACGACTCTATTCCCCCGCCTTCCAGTCCGTTAAAGCCTTGGGCTTTGGCCAATCACACGGAGATTTGTCGGTTTCCTTACAAACTCGCGCCTAGGTCCCGAAAGTACGACACGAGAGCCTCTGCTTTTGGAACGCTTACGATTTTTGTTTACCCCGTCTTTCGTCGGACCGCTTGACCTCAGCCGCGAGGGTGATATCGGCCATATCGGCGGTCAGATGGTCGATCTTAGCTTCTAAGTCGGACGGTTTCGATTCTGACAACGATGTGGAGGCACACTGCGCAGAATCACCCACGATCTCAACTATTTTATCAGCCATTTTGGCTAGCTTGTCCAGATCCGTGCTTTCGGAGATCGCAAGAATGCTTCTAATGTGCGGTGATAAGTGTTCGAAAAACAAAACTGTTTTTATAACGGCGTCGTCACATCGCTTGTCAGAGTTCAAGTTACAGAGTCGACTGAGGATCTGCGACGGTTTCCCTGACGTCAGCACTTGGCCTTTTATTAGTTGTCGCAACTGACTCTCTGCTGACGCTGAAAAATTTTGCAATAATATGCTGTTTTAATTTGGTTCGTTCTCATCAGGCTCCGCGATGAGATCTCTGCAGCACGCGATGGTTTCGACGTCCAAAGACATAATTACGTGATATGCCTTAGTCTTTTGCTTTGTGATTCGTGCGGCCTCGAACGTGGCCTCGACTTGAATGAATATCACCGTATTTTTTATTAAAAACGGCGGAATTTTCGGAACCCTATATGAATCCACGCGCGCAACATTGTTCTGCTGAAGCATCGCTTGCGCCCACTGCTCCTGCATTTCCTCAACGGTGGGAGGAGCCACGTCTATCATGACGAAGCTCGCGAACCACCAGTATTCCCTAACGGTCTCACGTATTAACCGCACGCTAGGTAAACCGCCGATCGCTTAATATTAACTTGTCAAAAATGGAGAAATCGTTAATTACTGTTCATGCGTTAACCTCGCGAAGAAAACGCAGATCTACTTTCCTGTTCTGCTAGGTTACGCGCGCTAAAAACTAACGCACTGCGCGCGCAATTTGCCCGACTACAATGGCGGCGACGACGCGCTTCGCTGGACACAATAGCGGCGATGTCGTCCTTCACAGGTCACAATGGCGGCGATGTTGTCCTTCACAGGTCACAATGGCGGCGACAGCGATGGCGTCCTGAACGCCAGTTCCTGGGCTGGCCCGTTCAGTTCCCACGGAGGCGGCACGCTGCGCGCCTGTCGTTGGATATGTCCCTGCGGTGCTTCCGACGGCTAGACTTTTCTGCCCCGGCCTCAGCGATGAGGGCCTTGCGACCGTTCACGATATCGGTGATGGGTCTCCTGCTGCTCACGACGTCGGCGATGGGCCTCCTTGTCAGCTACGGCGTCGGCGATGAGCCTCCTTGTCGACTACGGTGTTGGCGATGTGCACTGCTGCTCGGTCCGCAACCAAGTTTGTTTCGAAATTGTTCGAACGACGGTTACCGGTCGATCGCTTCTTCTTCTCGATCACGACGGGGTCACCAATGGGAATAGACGAGTCAATTGACGAATCAAATTCTCAAGACAAGCCCACATTTGTGATATAAGAAGTAATGATCGACACTTTTCTTGTAACTAGTAACAATGTATTTTATTGCGGGAACATGAATATGACCGTACAGGATAAGCGCCATAATCTGTCTATCTTCTTATTTTTCTCTGACGCTGCTTGTAGGCAACTCGCAACCTACAAAATCCCTAGGCTTTCTACACTCGCTGCGCTAATGAGGTATTGAGAACGTAGTTTCCTACATCCGGTCGTCGCGTATCGCCATCTGCCGAATTAGTTTATAGAAGAGACATTAAAGAGATCCACTTTTTCTTGGGTGGGAGTAGGAAGTTCCCCTGGTATCGAACTGCAATGGGAGAAAGAGAGAGAGAGCATGAGTAAGCATAGAGTCGCAACGAGTTGGAGGGAAAGAACTGCACCTTATAATGGGTGGAAGAGAAAGAATAACATGAGGGGCTCTGTCTCCCTCTCGCCTAGTGACATCAGACCCCCTCCCTCGAACGCCATGTCTAGCAACGTAATTTCCCCCACCCTTGGACTCTGACGCACGCACGCACACACGCGTATACTGCGTATACGAACTAACACGGAGTGATTCAGAACCGGCTTAGTATACCTACTGTTATAATTTTTGATTAGTAAATTATTTTTTTATACTAATGTATACATTTAAATTAATTAATACCTATGCATTTCTTCAAGTATATCGTTACCTAAATAGTCATTTTTTTCTGATTTGTACCTATGTCTTCAACTATTGAAAAAAAGATTTTCTATCAGTAAATAAATTGTAACAACTTATCCTTTATAATACTGTGGCAAGTCGTTACAGAGTTGAGGCAAGTTGTTACATTTATAATATCACTTGAAATACATATAAACACGTTGTCTCACCTAAGACCGGCCACCTGAATAACACCACAATTTTGGAGATAGGAAGAAATGCTTGAATTAAAGTTGTTCGGTATCAAGAGGGGCATCATGTGATGATGAACATTTTGTCCCAAGTGGAGGCGCTTAGGAAATTTGAAGATTACATTCGTTTTTTTAAATGGAATTATCAGAATTTTTTTACATAATATGATTTTTCTAACTATTCTGTATATAAACCTATTAAGGTATTGATATCGAAAAATGTTTTACGAGATATTGTATGCTTTATTCTGGCACATATTGACATATTATATAATGTTAATAACAATAAATAATAGAAATAATTATTACAAGAAATAACTATTTTAGAGACTCCTTTAATTCATAAAATAAGACATTCACGAGACATTAAGAGTCAGCGCTGGTACTAATTTGCGTAAATATAATCAATGATAAAAATATATATAAGTATAATTTATTAACTTTTGGCTCCGTTTTGAGCCATCCTCAGTGTGCGAGAATGCACCGCGCGGAAAGGTTCGAGTGAGAGAACGGCACACGGTTGATATGATACACGACAGTATCTTTTCTCTTGAACTTCGTTTCTTTTTAATTTAACAAAAGAATTTTCTTTAATATGATCAGTTACAGAGTCAAAAAATATAATTAATTAAATATTAGATTAACAGAATATCAAATGCGGTCACCTTTTCCAAAATTGTATTTGGAATCGCGGTGATGGAAAATCTCGGCGATTTTCTCGGCACTTTTGAAAAGATTCGTTTTATAGAGGTTTTCACTAAGCGGTTAGCACGGCGGTTTTACGAAGCGATATAGTAGCGAGACTATAACTCTAAGAACTCGAAGAACTTTTAGAAGTGAGAACTCTAAGAAGTCTAAGAATTCTAAGCGGTGTAAACGGTCTAAGCGGTGTAAACTATCTAAGCAATCTGCCCCGGAGGAACGGCGAGATCGAAGCATTTATTGCTTTCGGTCTGGGCTTTCTTCTTGGGAGAAATCCAATTAAATTTTGCCACCATCGTAATTATCACGTGACATTGATTGTACAAAATTGATTGGAGCTTTCGATTCTTTTCTAACGTTCAACGTAACAGTCATGCGTGACAGAAAATCCGTACGCGGGATTGGTGACAGCGCGTGACGTATTCGTCGGAGCGCGGCGCTCGCGTGCGTGAATTGAATTGTTCTAGAACTTTCGATCCGTTGCCGGTGCCTGTTTGCGTGTACCGAATTGTTTTGAAAAGACTAGAGAACGACGAATCCCTGACTTTGACGAGGCTTAATGTCAGGCTCGAGATGAAATCACGAGCTCGCCTTATGCGTGCGTTCAATAACAATTCCTGTCGGTCGATCGAAGGAGTTCTTACCTTTTTTTCGAATTACCGATCTCAAACATTCAGCATATATATGTATAAATAATTACCGACATTGAACAATTATGTCATTGTTTAGTGAATCTCAAAATACATATAATATATTTTTTCCAAATGCAAATTGCGTGATCTATATAGTGAAACGAGACCATCTTCAACATTAATCAATGTTGTGACACTGCAATTTCATAGCTGAGCAATGGTGGATTGACCATCTCAATGCTCATAGAACCAAGCAATTCACATTTAACAATAGTTCATCAAATTGATAATATAAAGAATATAAAGAACAAAATGAATATTGCACCATAGTCAGACATTAAGTTTAAAAAATTGTTCGATAAAGAATTTGTTATGTGGCACAAGTTAGATGTTCAAAATGTGACTATTGACGAACTATTGTCAAATATCTGAAAAATCAGTGAAAATTAAAAATTGTATTGTTTGGATGTTCAAAAAGTATTCATACAGTCGAGCTTCTAAAATCAGAAATACATGCGAAGCTTGTTTATTTATATTAGAATAGAATGATTCATTGTATAAAATTGCTAATTAATGTTTATTTTCTGCAAATAAGATTTTTTTATAAAAAATGTCATTGTACGAACACTTTTTGCTTTCACTGTATATATATATATATA